>JAPQRN010000005.1:37717641-37735486 GCA_037367275.1 Coranthus polyacanthus | reverse complement strand
TTTAGGGGGGGGGTGGTGGTGGGAGGGGAACAGCGATAATCAGACACACACACACACACACACACACACACACACACACACACACACACACATATTCTCGCGACTCTTTGAAGGATGTCATCAATCATCCTTTTGAAAATATGGATTGTTAAGGAACAAAGTCGTAAGCTCCCAGAGGCCGCACAAATATGAAACCAAAAAATAAATAAATAAAAGAGTATAATAAATGCTCCTTGTCACAACTTGGATGAGGTCACCACTCCAGACCACTAAATTATGCAGCAGCCTCTGAGCCATGTAGAGTGTGAAAGGAAAGCTGTTGCACTCACAGAACCTGGCATTACAAATGTGGAGGAGTTGGCAGACGCTGCTACTTAAACCAACAACAGTCGCATATTAAGACAAAATACAGGCTAACGATACAAATACCTCTTCATCTTTCCAACATGGAAGTATTAAGGAAAGAATACATAAATGTAATACATTATGTTACAATCATTTAGTGTTTAATCCTCCATTTTCAGAAAAATGCTTTTCAGCATTCTCGATTCTCAAACTACTTTTGAGAATCGATGATCAGTTTGAGTAATTTTTAATGGAAAAAAAGGTCGAAATTAATTTTCTTAAATGTAGATATTTTTTTTCCTCCTCTGTGACAGTCAATGAATATCTTTGGGTTGTGACCAAGCAAGACATTTGAGGACATCATCTTGGGTTTTGAGAAACAGTTTCTCACCATTTTCCGACATTTAATATCCCCTACTTGTCATATACGACAGAAATGCACATGCACGTTTGTCAGGACTCTGCTCGAGGAAAAAAAAAGATACGTTCTGCAACCTTCAGTTCCTGAGTTAGACTCTCAAGGAAAGAGAGTCTGCTTACCCAATGTCTACCCAATGAGGGTAACGAGGTGCTTGTACTCTGTTCCTAGGCTTTTTAATCCATTCGTGAATTTTCATGTCTTTTCCAGACCTCTGAACATTAAATCTGTAGTGATAGAACGCTTTTTCATGTCAAAAACAGTCATTTTTCTAGTTGTCTGCAGGTGTTTACATTTCCTGGTGTCTCGCCATATTGGAGGTACATCATCACTGTCAGGTGACAGACTTGGCCAATCACAGCCATCTGCGGGGGAAACGGCAGTAGTGGGACTTGTAGTTTTCCATGTCTTGTCAGGCGGACACAAACAACCATTTTACACACATACACTGACTCAGCAGTGGGGGAAGGGCACAGAGAGAGGGGGAAGTCATTTCTTGACTTGACACTAAGCCTCAAGTGACCTCTCATGAGCTGCGGCATGCAATACGTCATCAGCTGATTGAGACCAACTGTTACACTGCATTAACAGAGTTTCAATGTTTGTCATGAGCCTAGAGCCTCAATCGTGCACTGAACACTCACATACCATATATCAGTCCTTTCAGGACAACCTGGACTATCAGAATATGTATGTTTTACTGATGTAACATGAATGTATCAACAGTTATATGACAACAAATGCAAAAAAAAAACATGATAAATATATAATAAAAAAACTGAATAATTTAATTAAAATTTAAATAATTTAATAATTACATTTCTAATTTAATTTTATATTTAATGTAAATAATTATTTATCTGTGATGGTTAGAATGTTAGTTTTTTCTGCCAACATTTTTCAATATCGGTCTTTTAGTTTTTTTATTGTTCTCTATTTTATTTGCATTTATTTCTGTGATATTTAATTTCTGTTATATTTTTTTTTATTGTGTTTATAGTCATATAACTATTTATTACTTCATATGACATCACAACAGCACACATATTCTGTTTTTTTTCTGAAAAAAAATTATGTGTATTACTTGATTGTACATCACAGTGTTGAGGTTAATTACACATAAATACACAAGGAGACCAGGCCAGAAAAATCTAGGAAAAAAACATCCACGGGGCTCAGAGTTATAGACCAAATGGAAATATAATCGACAGATTGATATTGAAATTATCCATTACTTGCAACCCTATAATGAAGCAGATTAGAAAGGTAGTGACAAAGGAAAATGAGAAATAAAATCCTGTTTTAAATAACCTTCGTGGCTACTTAAGTATAGATTAGGTTTACAGAGTGTACTTGAATGCACTTTAACTTTACATGGTGCACCTGAATGCATTCCTTGCTGTGGCTGTGTGTAAAACTCAAATATGCACTCGTAGATGATGGATAAACCTGATATTTACTCACCTAACAGTGTTCATTTCAGACAGTGTGTACGAATTCAGTTATAGTTGTGCACTGCAATGATAATAATGTATGTCTGGCACACACACTATTTGTGAACCACTCTTGTTGTATCTAATACACAAATACCCCTGAAAGGATCGCACATTGTAAGCTTTTTTTATTCATATTTTTCTTTTTGTCAAGAGATGAATTTCAATTCTGGGATTTTACAGACTGATGCAGATTTACCTGTTTAAACTCCTACTTTGAAGGCATCACACTAAAGCCATCTTTGGGAACTTTGTGCCTTGAAAATGAGGTTTAAATACCATGTGCCTCAAGCTGATAGTGGTGTAGTCTGGGCCATGAGAATTCACTTAAAAGTAGTAGACCTGCATAATTTCTGGTGTGCTGAGAAAAGGGAAAAAAAGAAAAAAAAAGATAAAAACACCTGTTTGTCTCCACATATGGAGACAAACACCATGAGGGAGATAGATAAATAGTAATTACACGCACACTATGCTGAACAAACAAGGAGCGCATTTCCTTCAGAAATATGGATCAGATGAGAACAACATTTAATTTCAGTTAACTAAAGCCTCACAACAGGTATCTGCTCAATACGGTAACTTCTATTAATGGCTGGGAGTTAAAATGAGGATCACCATCTTTAGTCAATGGGACTTACAACATTTGAGTCATAGTATTATCCCACTGAATTTATATTACTGAGTACATTTCTGGAAAAGTTGGGATATTTTCTAAAATACAAGTAAAATCTGTGCAATATTAAGGTATTATTGCACATAATTGATATAAAGCTGCCTAGAGTAAAATGCACAACATGATATATGATATAAGAATTTGTTTTGTAGAAGTCAGTCCTCACCAAAACAATGTGAAATGCAGACATAAACAACAAAAAAGACAAAAATGTCACAAAAGATGCAACTAGATGAAAACAATGTAAAACACAAAAATGATGTGAGCGTTGGTGATGGTGTGTTGTTGCCTAGCAAACATTTTTTGTTAGAAGCTATTGTTACCGCTATCCATGATTCACGTTCTGACATGAGAGTCAGTAAAAATATACCAATTCATGATGGAGTGTTGTAAATTTGGGTCCTGAAGAGACACAACATTTATCTTTATTTAGTTCTTCCTTCTTGTGTGGTACAGTTTCAGGTTACATCTCTGGATGTAGTGATGGACTGTGTTAAGTGGCAATGCTTTTTCAAAGTCCTCCTGAGCCCATGTGTATATTCATCATGGTAGCATGATGGTTTCATGAGATGCCGCCTGAGGGCCAAAGGTCACACATATTCAATAGCTGTTTCCATCCTTGGTCTTTACACACTGAGATTTCTCTGGACTCCCTGAATCTTCTCACAATATTATGTTCTGTAGATGGTGAAAAATGAAAATTCTTTGCAATTTTCTGTTCAGAAATACTTGAACTGATTGAAAATTCTCTCATGAAGTTTGTCACAAAGTGTTGAGTCTCAATCCATGAGTCTCCACTGAGTCTTTCGTTAATGCTCCTTTGTCCTGTCATGATCCTTCACCTGTTACACATTAACCTCATAATAGTGGAATCTGACACAACAGTGATACTTGAATATTCTATGAAATTTTCAGTCTGTTTTTTTTTAGTGTGTTGCAGGGATAACAAATCTGAATTTGTTTATATTTAAGTTGGTCAGTGAAAACACTGAAAATATTTTCTTCAGGATTTTTAAAATCACAGATTTGAGTTTTTAATCGCATTTTATAAAATGTAAAAATTAGCTGGAAATGAGGTTTGTAGATACAAATGGCATGCTACATTAGTGTACATTACAGTTTCTATCCATCTTGCCATCTCTCTGCCCACCTAAACAATACAGGAAGCAGGCTGCCTGCTGGATGAAAAATCAATTAGCAGACAGCAACACATGACTTGCCAGCAAAATTGATTTTTTTTTTTTTTTAAATGAGAGTCAGTTACCATTAAGTACAAATAAGCTAAATAAATCAAAGACATAGAGAGTGGTTTAAATAAGGACAGAAGAACGTCAATTCTTATGTATTGTCAGTCTGTCAACCCTGAAAACTCACAGATAATGAATGAATGAAAGGCCCTCTGGCATTCTCAGTGCTGTCATATCTTGAAAAGGCTTTGTTGTTTTTGCATAAAATGTCTCATGAAAGAACTTCAGCAAATATAGATCAATCAAAAGATTAGCATTTGTGGTTTTTTTGGTCTCTATCTACAGGTATTTAATCTACCATCTACCAGATCACCACTTAGGGTTAGGGTTACATCTGATCCATGTTTAAAGTAATATAGTTTAAGTTACATTTCAGCCACGTTAAACACAGAAACTATAAGATGTTTCCTTTCAAATGAAGTCTAATTCATGCATTTTGGCCTCACACTTCTCATGTTATAACCCTTGCCCTAGATCATGGTTAGGGTTTCATGAAAAGAGTGAATTTTAAAAGGTTAAAAGACACATTTTACAAGCTAATTTCAAACTAATTTCCCCTGAAAACTTTATAGCTGCTTGCAGACCAAACAAACTGCCATGAAATGTCAGAGCGTTGTCATAGTTGAGGGACATTCACCTCTACATCTGCAGCAAATACGGACGTTTATGAGTGGCTTCTAATGACAGACCGTGCCTCAGTGACAGCTTATTACAGCAGTCTATCCGATACTTATGGGAGGACTATAAAACTGCACAACACATCATTAGGAATCTGTCTGACCTTAACAGGAATACGGCATCAGCGCTAATCAAATCACTTCTGCCCATCAAACTGAGTGAGCGACGTACCTGGAATGTAACTGCGCACCAGCCATTTAGAATCACATGGCGGCATACTGAGTAATTAAAATTAGTCAGCTATGAGTGGTAATGTGTGTGCGCACTGTACATAGATGAAAAGTTCATAACTCAGGCGACAGGCACGGCCACAGAGCTTTGATTAAAAGACATAAATAACAAGGTAGATAACCCCTTGGATAGAATTAGTCCTCACATCTATGAAACACACTCTTGAAACAATTCTTCACTGCAACATTTTTCATTACTCTTCTCTGAACATGTGCAGTATTTCATCATTAGTTCAGTACTACTAACAATGACTTAAAAAGCATAAAAAAGCATGAGGTCTGCTTCCTCCCATTTCAGTCTGGGAGGCATCACTGCAATGTAACAAAATCAATACACTAAAAATATGTTTGTTTTGATCCCTGTATATTAGATGTTGACTTTCTTAAGCCATGTAACCTTTAACAGTCACTGGATCAATAGGTTGAAAACCAAGAAGCCTGTTTAAATCCACTGACAAATAGCATTAAGCAGTCAAAAGGAAGCAAACGTGTTTTTTTTTGTTTTTTTTTATGGAGATGCCAGAAAAACACAGCGCTCATGTTTTGCAGTTTGCATTGGGAGAGAGAAAACATTGGCTCAAACTCAATTAGGTTAAGGAGAAGACAGGCCGCCTGCAAGAAGCGATCATCCATTAGGAGACTGTAATAATGACATATAAATGCAATTAATATGACTGATGAGTGGCAACATCCTGACAATCATTTGCCTACTTCATCATAATAGTCTGTCTGGCAAATCCCATTAGATCAGTGGATGTAACAGTGAAAGTGCTAAGGAAAAAATCCATCATTGGGTTGTCGGAGAGTTTATTAATGTTGAATCATCCAGCTTTGGCAGCATTCGACGTGGAAGATGCACAGAGATAAATACAGCGTCAAAGAGAACGCAAGGTGTGATCTAAATTATTCCACATTTTCACATTCAAGTATGATCATGATATAACTTTGGGTCAACTTCGTCACCTTACTGGGTTTACCACATTCTGCTGTTTCTTTTTTTATTTAGCATGGTGTATCTGATAATATTTGAGTACAGATTTCTAAATTTACGAGGTGGACTTGAATGCAGCATTTAATCAGCCAGCGCCTACGCGGTTTGCAGTTCAAAACAATGGAGATTTCAGTTTATAGGGTGCACTAAATGCATCTCCATGCAGAAGCAGCTTGTCTGTGAATGAGACCAAAACCCAATACAGACTCAGCGTTTTGTTTTTTTTTACTAAATTACTACTTTAGTACAAACATTTAAACATTTACCTGGCAGTTTGCTGAACAGCCTTCTGAGATTTACTCTCTAAATACTGCATGTGGTGCTTCGCAGGTGTAGCATTTATTTATTCTTAGATTTATCCATATGAAAAAAAACATTGTTAACAACATTAATTTCATTGCAATCCTGTTCTACGATTGTTATATTGCCCCAGTCCTGCTTCCAGGCTACTTAAAGACACAGTGAACTTGATGTATATGTAAACTTTGACACTGTGAGAATGTGGTAAAATAAATAAAAGCATGTAAGCAAGCATGAAAATACTCTCTACATTTCACATCACCAAACTAGTGATTGGGCTAACTGTACTACCTAGAGCAGGGGTCACCAACCTTTTTGAAACTGAGAGCTACTTCATGGGTACTGAGTCATACGAAGGTCTACCAGTTTGATACACTCTTCTGAAATAACAAGTGCTCAGTTTACCTTTAGTTATATATTATTATTAATGATTAATGATAATCATCTACATGTATGTGAAGACACTGATCACGTTAATGATTTGTCACAATAATTATCAACAATGACTTAACAAGGTGGGAAACAGATAATATCAATATACAACACTTTATTTCTATTAATCTCAGCAATTGTTTACATTTTCAGATGATCACTTCTATAACATTTCATATGAAAAATGCATTTTCACTAGCCACTGACAAACCTTTATAGTTTTTTGTTGGCCTCGTGAAAAAAGACTGCTGCTTACCAAAAGCTGCCTTTAGCTCACAGGCTTTTTCTGCCCGATGGTTAGTTGGCATGGTAGTTTTTCTCACCCCGCAAATGAGACACAGGCAGGTTTCTTTCACAGTAGTAAAAAAGAAATCTTCCTCCCATTCACTGTGAAAATGATGAGTTTTCTTTCTTTTTTCTGCCATGGTTTTGGGGTAAGAAACCGCATTCAGCTCCCCATCTTGGCCACACCCACTAGCTTACTCTCCACAATACTGACCTTTGAACTAGAATAGGTTGGCGTTCACCTAAACTTATCTAAACTTCATGTATAATAAACAGATTTTTAATTATTTTATTTTTAAGATATTGTCATTTTCAAATCTATATAGCAACTGTGATTAAAAAGAATAGCAACAGAATAAAATAAAATTTTAGACGCAGCTCACTGGTGAGTTGTGCTATTTTTAGAACAGGCCTGCGGGTGACTCATGTGGTCCTTGGGGGCGACCTGGTGCCCGCGGGCACCGTGTTGGTGACCCCTGATCTAGAGAGAGAATATATATTGAAGTTGCATGTTCAGAATTGTGTTGTGGGAATAATGCTAAATTAAAGAAAAGAAAAGAAAAGATAAGAAAAGGATGCTGCACATCACTAAGGCATACAGTCCTTCATCTATAGGCTATTTTATAAATACTCTAGAGGTGTGAATATGTAAAGCCTGTCATGACAGATTTCAAACCAGCAGAGAGAGGAGGCGGTGGCAAGCTCCTGAGCTCTTTCTGTTCTCTCAAAAAGAGGTGGTTAAAACCAACAGGTGCTTTGATCAACACAGTCCCTTGATTAAGCTGTACATTAAAGCACTCAGATTTATTAAATATGAACCAGAAATCCCCAGATGTTTCTAAATGTTTGATGTGACAAATAAGTGTTTTAAGGACAAAAATAGTGTCTATAGAAATATACTTCTATTTTACAAGCATTACATGAATTAGGCTGACTTTCCATGGCAATTTTTAGTGATCTTCAGGTTTAGTATGTGTATTGTAAAGTTGTCTCGGTGCCACAAACAACAAAATCCGCTCACTAATGGCCTCACTTGAGCTAAGGCAGAGTATTCTCCCTGAATCAGATAGCCGTAGTTACAAGCCTAACTAAGTGTTGATTGCCGGAGAGTGCCATTCTGAATGGAGCCATTAATTTTGTTTGTTGAGCTGTCTCATTACAGAGTTAATAGTGCATTTGTCCTGATTGCAGCCATGCTATAGAACAGTGATCACACTGTTGGGTTAATGGGTGGAAGGCACACCGTGCACACAAACATTATATGATAGTCTGTCTAGTTTCCCCTGACCATACAGTTAGTAAATATTTTCCTAAATTAATACAGATAATCTCCAGAAACGTCTCTGAAATAGGACTAAACAGGCCACTTGATTTCTTTTGATTTTAATACGCATTTTAATCATTATGACTGAACCTGAAAATGTTTTTCAGCTTCCCATCTTTACAGGTACAAGTACTTTCTTGTCTCTGCAAAATACTTTGGGACTTTATCTGCATACATAAAAAAAAGAAGAAAAAAAAAAGTAAAGTATTTCATTAACAATTTCTAGCCCTGTTGCAGAAAAAATACAGCCTATGTTTATGTGATTATACAATTAACTGATAACCTCTGCTACAAACACAACATCATGCAACAGTACACAGAGCCACATTGGATCTGCTATTAAAGCAATGTGTTATTTCTCATGGTGTGTCGCGTGTTTATTGTCAAGTGTTATGTAAATTACAGCTTTTATCCACTAGGTAATGATTATATGTTAGTGTTACTGTGGCAGCTGGAAATTATATAAGCTGCCCTCTGCTACATTTACAGTAACTGCTTCTAATCAAAGATCCTATAAATAATTGTATAAATAACCGTTAATTAAAGGTGGAGTGATAAATCATTCGTTTTAGTGGTTTATAATGATAATACTCATTTTGATTTGAATACTTTTAACACTGAAACTGATATAGTGTCAGTGTTTCCCATTAGTTCTATAGACTGTGGTGGCCTGCTGTAGTCTGTTCTGCTCTGCCACCGGCTCAAAGCAAACAGAAAATATTGTGGTGAGCAGAGTCTTACTCTTAACAGCGTCATTTTGAACACCGAGCAGAGCACACACCATTCACACTATCTGTGAGCTATATGCTTCAGACCAAGTGGCAAGCCAATGTGGAAGTATCTTAAAGTTATAATACCACTGACTGCCACTGGGGGTGGCTCCAATAGACTTACATTGAACTTCTCTCTAAAAATACTGTCAACAAGTTTTTCCAGGACTCACTCCAGTCTCTGCCATTCGATCTGGACCCTCTCATAAGTGATCTGGTCCAACTTCAAAGTTTTCCTCCGTTAATCAGATCTTAGGGTTAATAGAAGGCTATGATGTCTGCCATGTTGGGCTCTGATTGACAGGTTGGAATGACGGCTCATTCGCCTAGTTAGTTGGACCTCCTGAGTTTCAGTTTATTTAATAAAACATTTTTTTTCCTTGTGGTTAATAGGTTCCACTAACAAGACTGTAAAACAACTTTAATGAGCAATGTTTGAGGATGTTTACCATTTCACCGAGTCAGTAAGCTACAGTTTAGCATTAGCACACCTCTAACCCCTTGGGCTCTCGTAGTTTCATCCCTCTTGTCCAAATATGGTCATGCCTGGCTCCAAAAAGTCAACATGGCAATGGCCAAACGCAAACTTCTGGCTTCAAAACAACAGTTCAGAAACCAATGAGTGACTGTTCCTCTTTCCACTAATATACGTATGTAGTCATGCTTCAGATCAGCAACTTACTGCGGTGTCACAACCTCGCTAATCCAGTATAAAGGTCAATAACACATGATGAACATGATAAACTGAACAGTAGATATGATGGAGCAGAAGACAGAACAACTTAACATTGTGAAATAAGTGTAACAGTTAAGCTAATGTTCTAAGAACTTAATAAGAAGATGGGAAGGATGAAGTAAATCAAGAGGAAGAAGAGGAAGAGGTTCACACCGTCTGAACTGGCAGGTTTCAGAATGTTACTGACCGGAGAGTTGCAAGTAGTTGCAGGTTGCAGCTCATCACATCACATGTTTTGTCTGAATTGGGCTTAAAGCTGCAGTGCTTGATAGTTTTTTAGCATCATTGAGCAAATATTCCATAATTCCCTTCCAGCATATTGTTATTCAAGAGGCCAAGAGACATCTACTTCTTGCCAGTGTTTTCAGGCTGTAGAAAATCTACCCCAAAGCCCAGATTTTGGAAAATCACAGGTGTTTTCAGGCAGGTAGGTGGTTTAAATAAGTGATTGACAGCTGTAATTACCGATGGCTGATCAGGTTCTGTTTACTCCATGTCTCAACACAGAAGCTTGGAAATGTAGCATCACTTTTCCATAACGGCATCAAACGATGCCGGGTTATTTGTATTTATATTTAGTCTGTTGATTTGGACCCAGAGGAGAGAACTGCACAAGGAAGGAGTGTATTTTCAAATTCTGGCTTTTTTTCCTCCTGATTTTGGCTCCTGCAGCTTTAAGTCCAGACGCTACCATCAACAGATGCTATGACGATTCCTCGAAATAGTCTGCGGCACACTGTTCTCTCTCTGCTGGCTCGATGTGTGAGGTGACTTACTGTAAAACTGAAATCAAAGTCAGTATATGCTGTATGTGTTTGTCTTGTGAGAGACTGTGAGAGAGTGCCTTTTTGTGTAAAACTATCAACTCTTGTTTTATTACCTTTGCGTTTTTGCTTGACTGCTTGTACTAAAACAAAAACAAAACACATTTCATTTGTAAAGCTCCACTTCTCACAACAAACAGTAACAATCATTCCTGAAATTATGTCTCAATATCATATAAATAAATGAACAACCTCAAACTTGGCCCATGATAAAGACCTGTGAGTCTACGTGTGCCTATGGCTCCCCTTGACAATGCACTTAACCATTCTCAAGACACATCACCTCCCAGTGACCTCAGGAGAGCACGCTCTGCTGTGTTACACTCCTAAGGGTAATTGCTGTTAGATCAGAGCTAATCCAGAACCAGACAAAATACCTGAAAAAAAATGCACACTGTGTGCTGTGCCTGTGAATAGGAGGGAACAGGGAAAACGGCCATGACATACCAATGAGCTTCCTCTGGATAAGCATACAATGTGTGAGGCCAAATGCCCATTTTCCCCTAAGGCTTATCAGAAGTGCATAGTTGTACTGAAAATGCCTCTATTCTGCTTCGCTGGTGCAGTGCGAATAAAAAGATGAAATCGGACTGACATTTGATAGTCTGATAATGATGACTTACTAACCCGAAACCACGTTTTGTGACTTATCAAGGCGCTACCGCACATGTATTCAGACGCCGTGCAGACGTGTAATGAATGGAAAACAACATAGAATTGAACTACTGACAAAAAGAAGGCATCTGCAGATTTTAATGTGTACGGCGGCACTCAAGCCGAACAATTCTTAATTACTCCATGTGAATGAGACTATTTAAAAGAATAAAAAGCATCTTTGTAAAACCCCAATTCCGCTTTTATCTACCAAACCAACAATGGTTGAGCATGACTTAATCTCCACTACCTGAGGTCATACAGAATGCTCCACCACATCTTACCGACTACATGGAGAGGAAAATATCTTATTTGTTGTTTGAAATCAATGAGCCGATATTATCCAGACTGACAAGTGGAATAAAAGAAGACTTGTAACACGTGTGTGTGTGTGTGTGTGTGTGTGTGTGTGTGTAGATAAAGCCAACTCCACCAGGAACTCAAGCAGATGTGCATGATGAAGCATAAAAAAAATAAAAACACAAGGAGGGCAACCATCAGTCGAAGGGAGATTAATGGTGCACATTCTTTATCTGAAAGGAAATCTCAGAGATGGTACAGAAAAGTGCTTGGAGGAAATGCAAATACGTACAAACACAACCAGCATAGATAAAAGGTTTAAAGTCTTTTGTAGAAACCATAGGGATGCGGTGGTAGCGAGCTGTGAATAGCTGGCGCGTTTCCAAGGTGCAGAGCAAATTCTGGTGGGAATCAAATTTTATGGGTCTTAAACATCATTGTGACCAGCTTATATGAACAATGACTCTCCTTTTCCTCTTTTAAACACACACACTGCTTGTCATGTTTGCAAAATAGGACTCCTGTGCAATTTCAATAATTCCATTAACTAGGTTAGTCAGGTCTATTTAAC
Organism: Coranthus polyacanthus; assembly: GCA_037367275.1. Taxonomy (NCBI): domain Eukaryota; kingdom Metazoa; phylum Chordata; class Actinopteri; order Kurtiformes; family Apogonidae; genus Coranthus; species Coranthus polyacanthus. The sequence continues at coordinate 37,723,215 of JAPQRN010000005.1, read as the reverse complement.
AACACTGCAACAGTATACAATTAAAAGAAAAACAGTATATTCTCCTGCATGGAATTGAGGAAACTGACAGGTAAGAAAAGCACATTTTGTTGGTTGTTATTTTTTCATAAATACGACTGTGAATCTTTTTCTTTTTTTTTTTGGAACAGGCACAGTGTTCTGTAAGGACAAAAAAAAAAGCAAAAGTGGAGGTTAGTGAACAATATAAAGTGTGCATGAAAGCAGCAAAGGACAAGAGGGAGGGAGCAACTGGAGCCAAAACACAGAATGAGACCAGGCTTTCATCCTGCCTGTGATCTTGAAATCTAACCTGTCAACCAGTAGGAGGACGTTTACAGGCCGCTTGGTCTGTTTGAAGCCAGAGATATGTGTGTATGTGCATGTGTGTGAGGGGAGAAAAGGGGTGGTGGTGGGGGGTTGAATCCCAGGGAGTCAGGTTCTGGGTAAGCCATACCTTTCACTGACAGCTTGATGCTCAGACAGTTTCAAACTCTCTCTTCCATCCCCTTACTTCACTACACAGGATTTAATGATAAGCAAAGAGGAGTGCGGCAAACATTCTGGTTTTGTAATTTTACAACCCTGTCCAATCACTGCAGAATAAATTTCATTTCATTGAGTGAAAAAAGATACTCATGGCTCATGATATCAAAATGGTTAGAGATAATTTGGCCTATTAATCGATAATGATAATATGGAGTAAAAGCAAAGTATCTAACATTTTCCTTAAAATACATACAATAATAATCCTCTATCAGTGTGTGGTGTTGTATTTACCTGCAGAGACCCTGCCCTCTGCCTCTGTTTTCTATTTTCCTCTTGTTTTGCTATGTTCGGGACGTTTCTCACAGCGGCAACCTTTGCCAGTGAGTTTGTATCTCCAGCCAGTAACAGCGTGTGTGGACGGAACAATATAAAAGTGAAGCTGCTCTTCTCACTCCAGTACTATTATAGGGACTGCAGTTCTGTTAAAAGACTGACCAAACTCTGGGCAAAGCGTCAGCTGTGTTTCCTCAGAGTTTTGTGATAGTGTGGGTGAGTTTATGGGTGCTTTAGAGCAAAATCGCTGTGAAAACAAGGAGAAAATAACATTTTATTTTTCTATTTCACTGCTTTTTTTTGGCTCTCTCCATTCAGTGTACTACTCGCTGGACCGACGCTTCTTTACAAACACAAGCCAGAAACGTTACATACTCTGCCATCAATATTAGTTTTCTAAACTGGAATAACCGAGGGAAATAACAGCTCAAAAGATAAAAAAATCGTTTTTTATTTTTTATGGTTAGTTTGACTTTCAGTTCCACATTTATTGATTAATTACTTAAAGTTTGATGCTCAGTAATTCAGATTTATTTATTTAGGCATTTATTACTTTGACTTGTGCATTTTCACATCGGAATTTTGTTACTGGACTAATACATTCTGCCATCATCATTTTCAACATCATCATCATCATCATCATCATCATTATCGTGTGCTGTGTCTACCTTTACAGACTGGCATATGTCTGATGTTGGCTTTTTGTTGTTCCATGTTCCGTTTGTTAATCTCCTCCTTTGTTTTTGGCAACAGACTTGCATAACTTCCTGTAATTGGTGCAAAAGTCCTAACTATCTTTCATACTGTACCTGAAGTTTGATCCGGACTGAGACCACCACTTTTAGTTTGGACCAAAGACCGGCTGTCTGGTCCGTACTGGAAAACTGGAAAATCTGAAAGTCTGGACTTAAATGTTCAGTTCAACAGTTATCCAGTTTCTGATGAAGTGAAAGATTATTAATAGTTAATGTCAGAAATGCATAATGTGTTTTCATTGTCAACATCTTTGGGGTGAGGAGCCGGGGTGATATCAGCTGATTAATTTACCAGCTTTTTCCTGCACCAAACTATTATTATATCAGCCATTAAAAATCCCCTATCGCTCAACCTCTAAATCACTGACTAACTCACTGATATGAGGAAGAAAATCACATGCAAAAACATTGCTAGAAGTGCAAAGGGATAAACAATGGACAAAGGAATTTACAAAAGTCTATTTTTGGAAATGCTCTGTTTTTTTTAATATCACATTATTCCTTTTAATCCAGTAAAAAACTGTATTTGTCCTTGTTGCCATTTTTTGTTATTTGTAAGAAGTGAATGCCAAAGAGAAAAGGGACTTTGAAAATAAATTGCCTGCACTGATGACTGACTGATCCTTTGATTAACGTTAAATTAATTATCCATGGAAATAGCACATATGGTATTTGCTTAAAAAAAAAAAAAAAAAAAAGCTGGCATATCCAAAAACAGGACTTCACAAATGACAGTGGCTTTTAAGAGGTCTCTATAAGATGTAAGCAACACTAGCCATTGCCAAAAGCTGCTCCTCTAGTGTGTCTCTCAGAGGGTTGGCACATTGCAGTCTGCAGTCTGCTCACTGAGTATCAGCAGGTACTTTACTGGAGGTATGCAGGCTTTTCCATTACAAGTCCTGTAAGATAAGTTGGAATTTGCTCACAAAGTAAGAGAACTGCCCAGGTAAATGAAATTCCACCTGCTCTCAGGCACCCCGATAGCACTCACATGAGGATCAACGGTGCATTTGTGGTGCCGCTTCCACACAAAAATCCAAATTCAAGCACACACACAACCTTACTGAGCAAACAGCACTACTTTTCTTCCTGTAATCATGTTTCATTTAGTTTTGACAGTCAGGGTTGAACAGGTTCAGACAGTAAGGTGCTTTTGCTGGTGGGGCTGTTCAGTCACACTGTGGGAAAAATATAACCTTTTTTTTTTTTTTCAAAAGCTGATTCTAATTTAAAAAACTTATTTTAGCTGCAAGGTAAATTATGTTGTGAAAAGTCTGCTTGCATTTAAAAAAAGCTAATCGTTTTACTTGCAATGAGTAAAAGCAGCCGCCAAGTTAATGACATTAAGCCATTTGAAAAGTTGTTGAATTAATTTAAAGTTGCAGGGAAAAAAAATATTTCCTTGATCCTACATGAATTTCTACAAATGAACAGAAGGAGAAAGAATATAATTTATACTAACTTTTTTGTTTTTATTATTATTACATTTCACAACAATAAGCATCAGTATTGATCTGCCTGTATTTGTTTGTGAAGTATCTGGGGAGACAAACTACTAATTTCTTATTGAAGAAAAGGAGAAACATAAAACAACAGCTGGAATTGGAGCTGGGTTTATTCATCCTTTTGAAAAGCAGGTTCCATTTTGTGTAAGTTCAGTAATATTCAGTTAATTCAGAATATTACTCTGAATTAACTCTGTTTTGTTTGTTTAAGTTGGTGCTTGACCAAAAACCTTGATTTTCAAACCCAGAGAAGTTGGGACATTTTCTAAAATCCAATGAAATGACAATCTGTGATTTGTTAATTTACCTGAACCTTTACTTTACTGACAAAAGTACAAAGAAAATATTTTTCCATGTTTTCACTGACCAATTTAATTGTGTTTTGTAAAGATAAGTCCACATTTCAGCTTGTTTTTGTTTTTTTTGGCGAGTTCTACATGTCAAAGATGAAAAAGACCATCCAGACTGTTATCAGTGAAAGGTATAAAAGCAGCATCTGTGATGGTCTGACCTGCATATGTGTGAAGAGACCATCCATGTGAAGACATAGACTGAATTGTACACAGATATATGCCGCCATCAAGCCCACATGTTTTCCCTGAAGTCTGTGGTTATTTCATCAGGATGATGCACCTCATTCGGCACCAGGCAACAACAGCAACAGCATGCTTCAAAGTCACAGAGTACATGTGCTGGACTGTCCTGTCTGCAGAATCCACATCTGTCTCTTATTGAAAATGTATGGACATCATGAAGAGGAGACTCAGACAACAACCACCACGGACTGTTGAGCAGCTCAAGTCTAGTAAACACCAAGAATGGACACAAATTCCACTTGCAGAAGTGCAACAATTAGTGTCCTCAGTTCACAAACGATTGGTAAATAAAAGTCTAATAAAAAGATTAGACAAGTCAGCCAGTTAAAAATTATTAAAAATCTTTCCGTTGTTCTTTAGTCAGTTAAATAAAGCTTCAAACAATAGAACAAAATCACAGATTTTAGTCTTAGTAGTGTATTTTAGAAAATGTTCCCAATTTACAGGAAACAGAGTTTGTAAGTTTGAAACATTTTATCCAACTATCCTTTCACAGCAAAACTGCCATATATATTATTCAGTCAAATCTGAGCTTTGTTTGAAAGGTTATGTGCTCCTCTGGCTGTACAGAGTTGTCCGATCAATAGAACAACCTCAGGAATCTGTAGGCAAATTTGAACTTGGTAAAATATTCAACATGTCCACATATACTTGATTTTAAACACATTGTGCAGTGACTCCTAATGCAAGTTGATGGATTTCACCCTAAATCCCTCTGCCCCAAATGTCCTGCTCATGTTATAAAAAGTATTTCACTAAGAGAGCAAATACATTACACAGTTTTTGCCACATGGGGCCTTCTATTATGTGGACAGGGACACACCAGAGGAGCCCAAGGAGCAAGAAGAGCAACTAAATGGAATTGCTTTTATAAATCAGTGTCACATTATGCATTCAGTGCAGAGACTAGAAAGCTCCTCTATAGTGTACAAGTAAAAAGTTTATGAATCTTCTGGGAATCAGCTTGCGACATGCTCTTTTGTTAGATACGACATCCTGGTCGTGTTTTTTTTTTTATTCTAGTGCAGTTTTACATATCAAGATAAGTCATCTTAGCGATACACTTAGATAAAACAAAGCCAAGGCTAAAAAGGACCTCGCAATGAGAGGATAAGAAGCTACAGTGAGGTCAGATGTTTACATACTGCTTCAGTGCATTTAAATCAGTTTTTCACATTTCTTAACATTTAGTTTCAGTATGTTTCCTGTGTCAGTTCAGTTAGTCAAACTACTTTATTTTTTTGAAGAGAAAATACAGAATAATAGTAATGTACTTTATTTTATCAAATGTTTGAGGGCATTATTCAATTCAATTCAAAACTGTATTGAGGACATAAACCATACAGAGGTCCATAGAACATATTTAAAAATAAAATGGAAAAACAAGAATAAATTATTCCACAGTGCTTAGACATTTTCATATGGACAAGAACGCATTACCTGGGTTTTACCTGAGAAGTGTTAAACTCAGTCAATTTCTGTCATTTACACCGATGTGGTGCTGCTGTCATTTTTTACTAAAGAGAAATTTTATTTTAGTGTAGAACGGAAGCTTTTAAGCTGTCTTGTAGGTGCCAAAGGATTTACAGGGTTCACCAAGCTAATCAGTTTTTCTTCTAGACCTCCAAATAAGATAATCAGTAAATCTGCAAAGACAGACACTATAACATTTATTCCCATTTTGCTCACTTGAAAATGCAGAAAAGCAGTTACCAGCCAAAAGTATAACTTGAATCAAATATCTGGGGTCTCCTTCCACAATCTCTGGATTTTGTCCCGCTTTTTTTACTTCGGCCCAGAAATCCATGAATTTTCTTTTAGGGTGAAGTTGCCTACTGTAACCAACTGTGGGGGGGGGGGGGGGGGGGGGGGGGGGGGGGGGGGGGGGGGGGGGGGGGG
>JAPQRN010000005.1:37696102-37716777 GCA_037367275.1 Coranthus polyacanthus | reverse complement strand
CACCCTCTCCTAAGGTAGCTACAAACAACATATTAGTCCTTTTTAGAGTAAGTGCTGGTCTTTTTAGTGAAGGGGATATTAAATCTGGTCCACACTCAAACCTACATATTGTCACTCCCAAGTCACGGTCGTTGGATGCATGGTCTGCTTGATCAGAGTGTCACATTTCCACACACAGGATACTCTCAGAGCATGATTTTTTTACGCTTGCATAGGCATCATTTTTCAGCACGCCTGGTAGTCCGTTTGGTTAGGATTAGGCATAAAATCAACTTGGTTAGGTGTGTGGAAGGGTCGGGGGAAGGGCTAAAATAAGAAAGACAAAAACAAACAGCATGAAACACAACACAAACCTTGGCCTCTTGTTTGTAATTCCACAACTTTGGTGTTCCACCATAACCACCCCAACCACCTCCTTCTAAGATTTATACTTAACGTCACCTGGTCCATGTTGTGAATTCCCAACATAAAAGGACTTACACTGACTTCTATCTGGTACCCTGAGCATCAAAACGTGATGCTATAGGGGTACCCCGAGTGTTGAAAAAAGACACCAAGGGCTCAGGACCAAGCGATAGTATGTGACGACTTGATGGTGAGAACGGGTTCCACAGGTTTGTTCCAGTATAGCACACCGACCTGATTACTTAATGCCACAATATGACAACTTGAGCTTGAATGCTACATGTCGCTGAACAGCAGCACATAAGTAGAGGTTAAATGGGTTATGTAGGATTCTCAAAGCATCTTTGACCATGTTTGAAGTCATCCTAAACAAAGTAACAGAAGATAACCAGTAGCTATTGAATTTCCCAAACACTTTTATCTTTCATCATTTTTGCCAATTAATAGAATGGACAAAAACAGTTGTGTATGTTGTTGCTTTGCATCAGAGGAAAAAAAAAGAGGAGGAAGCGAAGCAGAGCTCGTGCATTCATTATGAGTATTTACATAAAATTTCTTTGTTCATTCCGCCAGAGATAACTACAATGAGCCTCTCAGCAATGGTAATGATCAAATGATTATCTGGAGATCAAAGCTGTCCACCGGCGCCACAAGGCAAGATTAGACACACTGGTGGTATAATAAAGTACTACACAATACAGTTCCTGCAAAGGAAAGAAACTAGCATGGGTCACTGACCACATTTCATTCATCCCTCATCACTGAGGCCTTTCACCATTTAGCTAAATGAGCATGATTCTTTAGTATCTGCCTGTCAAATGAATGATCCCACTGGATGAGGCGATTATATCCTCGCAATCTGTTGTTTGTTTTCTTACTATAAAACAGAATAACAACTAAAAAAACAAACTCATTTATCACATTGAACAGGATATGTATGGTAGGCTTTGTGTAAAATGTAGAAAGCTGTATGGATCTTTTTTATAATTGTAATTCCTTAACAGTCATTGTCAAACTGTTTCCCATTCCTATTAGCCATAAATCATACCTGTCTGTCATTAAACCTGTATGAAAAAGAACAAAGAATATATTTTATTTTTAGGCCTGCAGCAAACTATTATTTTTTAAATAACTGAACACAATTTCTTGAAGCTTCAGTTGACATATTCATTTTTCTTTTTCTGTTGTTTTTTACTTTCCCAGTGCCACAAAGTACAAATAAATCTGGTTTAATATCACAGAGGACTAAAAAATATTCACATGTAAGGAGATGGGAGCAGTGACTTTTGTGTTACTATTACATAAATACAGTATAATGTCATCTATTCTTCAAACATGGGCCTACAAACTAACCATGACTCATTCATATGCATCATAAGCAAAAGAGAACAATTCATTTGGAAATGCACATCATTACTATATTTGGTGTCTGGACTGGAAAAGAATAAGCAATGAGAATAATACTGTCAGCTTTGTCTCTAACTTACTGCTTGGGGTCATGCCAGGTTTCCTGGCATGATCTAAAAATAACGTTAAACTATCAAAATGCTCACTCAACAGAGAAATGTACACAGCCACTTTTCAAATAATTGAGCCACATATGCCACATTCATTTCTGCCACATAATGCTCATGCAATGTCACAATAAATGTCACAATATTTATTTCCATCCAGAGTTGCCTTAATTGTTAGCAGAGATCTAGTATTGAGTCCCAGGTCTGGACTCATGTCTCATGCTCCCTGAACCACTCTTTCACAATCTGAGCCTGATGAATCCTGGCGTTGTCATCTTGGAATATGCCTGTGCCGTCAGGGAAGAAAAAACCCACTGATGTAAAAACCTGGTCCTTCAGTATATTCAGGTTTTCAGCTGACCTCATGTCTTGGACTCATAATGTTGCTGAGCCAAGACCTGACCAACTGAAGCAACCATAACACTGCCCCCACCGGCTTGTACGGTAGGCACTAGGCATGATGGGAGATCACTTCAGCTGCCTCTCTTCTCCCTCTGATGCACCCATCACTCTGGAACAGGGTCAATCTGGACTCATCAGACCACATGACCTTTTTCCATTGTGCTACAGTCCAGTCTTTATGCTCCTAGAAAATTGATTGTTGTTTAACAAATGAGAAGCTCCTCACTGCATCAGCTAAGGTTAAATAACTTGTTTCCAGCTGAAATATATTAATCACTGCAGTAATTATTCAATGGAAGGTCATTATCCATTTCCTTAGTTAAATCCAAGTGGGGTGGGCTATGTATAAAATGATGCAAACATGGAATGTTTCTAGTCAAATAACAACAACACAAAGCCTAAGCCTCCAAATACGAGGGGAAACTAGAGGAAAACTTGTGATAGTTTGTTTGTAACTCACCTGCATTTTATAAGTGGTGAGAACAACTGTGATTCAGATTCTACCATGATTCTGACTCAAAAGACCAGATTGTCCAGCCCTACTTAGAGGTATCCAAAATGGATGAACACATCCCCAAATCTCAGATGGAGTTGTTTTTTTTTTTGAAGTAACAGTGGTAAGGTATTACATGAACACAAAGGTGCAAAGAGAATTCACAGTACAAATTAAACTGTAAGAGAGCATCCATCTCCAAAAGACAGTCTCCTATAGGTGTATTATAGCAGGTCAAATCATGATAAATAGACCATTTGATGGGCTGCACAATCTCTTGCGTAGCTCCTATTTGCTAAGCTGCCTGAACACCTTTATGTGTATTAATTTAAAAATGGATGATTGTTTGTGATATTTCTAGTAGGTTCACTGCATTTACACCAGTGTTAAGTTATGCGGAACACTAAATACTTTACTAAGAACACTCTAACACTAAGAACACACGTCTTAGCACCACACCGACAAAAAGCTCCCGTCTCTCCTGTTGACCTTTGCCCTCCTCTTCATTGCTTGTCCTCCAGTGCTAAGCTCAACTCCTGACATAAGATTGAGATGTAGTGCAGTGTGTACATGTTCTCTGGCCACAGAACAGAACAGGCAGGCATTCATTTTTTTTCTCTTTACTTTACCACTGCTGCTTTTTAATCTCCCATCTCTAAGCAAGCAGAGTTTACTGTACTTCTGCTCAGAAAAAATAAAAAGCAGAGAGAGGGGGAGGCAGGGAAAGAGGAAAACGCTGGGTGACATGGCAGCATCCAGTAACCTGCTCCAAAAGAGAATGGTGTGTAAAATGTAAAAAAAAAAAAAGAAAAAAGTGATAGACTGGGAACGTAGTGTTTCGATCCTGCGTTAAGTGCCTGAAGGTTTTCAAAAAGGTGAACTCCTAATGAGGTGTTTACAGAGTCAACCATGTTGCTAAACATATTGATTTCCTCCCAGTCCCATAACATCACTTAACATGAGCACAGAAAATTATCTGGTGTGACAAAGCGCAGCAGCACAGAACTGTCTCTGCAGTCTGATGATGCTAAATTGCATTACCGATATATTTAGAACTTAAAATTAGCCTTAATGCCACATTCTGAGAGTAAAAGATTGTCTGAAAGGTGTACTATGATGATGTAGCACTAGTCTTTTCTTTAATGAACCAGAGAATACGGACACTGTGATATTGATAGTTTTGTATTTCTGCAATCCAGGTACATAAAGACTGCACTACAATGCAAAAAAAAAAAATAGGAAAGAGGGGGGAAGGGAAGGGTAGGAGCCCTATACATTTCCTCTCTGCTGCCCTTTCTGCTCATCCATTCTCTGTGACACTTGGGGTAATAAATCAAAGCTGAGCAGGCAGGCCACAGCGGGAAGGGGACTTGCTGTCCTTTCCCTTCCCTCACCTGTGACGCTCGTTTGACAAAACAATCGGACACCTGACAGTATTTAAAAAGACAGACAGAACACAACACCATGCTCATTGTGTGGCTAATACCATACACGTTAGCTGGATGGAATCAAGAAAACTGGTAAACTACGACTGAAATAGTGCAATGCATAATTTATATGGCTAGAAGTCAGAGGTAAACACTGATTGATTTGTGAAATCATTAGTTCTACACAGGGAAGCAAAAAAGGAAGAAGGCAAAAAGTAAAGTGTGTTAATCGGTTCCTAGATTAAAATGGCAACAAAGTTATTTTATGCATTAGCAGGTCAAAATCTCCTTTAACAAGAAAAGATAAGTAGATGATGAGTGTTGAGACACCAGCAGGTCAAGATTTTATACTTAAGGTTTTATAAATTTAAAGGTCCAGTGTAAATTATTTAATCGCAACAGTGGTATATAAGTCATTATTATGTTTTCATTAGTGTATAATCACCTACAAATAAGAATCGTTTCATTGCCTTTGAATGAGTTGTATATATCTACAGAGGGAGCAGGTCAGTGTTAATGGAATATTGCGCCATTGCGCCATTATGTTTCTATAGTAGCTCCGAATGGACTTCCTGTTCTCCTATTTTTCATTTCAAAGAGGGAGACATCCAGTGTTGAGGTACACTACCGTCACCTACTATGTTTGGGTGTTGACCAGAGTTCATATCCCCCTAACTAAAAAGCCAACTAAGCACTGGCTGTAGCAAGGGACTAGCAAACTTTTTGAAACGAAAGTAGTTGGGGGTTGGAGATATTTAGTTGGTTGCAACTTACAACTTCACCACTAGATGGCACTAAATATCACAACAAAACTTTAAGCCCTTATGAAGACAAAAATGCATTGGTTACTCATAATTTAATAAAGATTTTTTACAATTACCATAAGAGTGCCACAGATTCTTGTCAGACTGTTAACCCAAGATGGCCAGTTAAATGTTCAGTGTGTGATATTTAGTGACATCTAGTGGTGAAGTTGCACATGACAACAAGCTGAATACTCCCCCACAGTCTCCTAGGATGGCTATAAAAAACACAAAACAGCCTTGTTAGAGCCAGTGTTTGGTTTGTTCGTTCTGGGCTTTTTAGCTAAAGCCACATACACTGCACAATTGTAGGCTGTTCCAGACACAAGATGACAAAACATAGTGATATCTTTGGTTGTGGCAAAAGACAGTCTAAAACCATCTCACAGTGTGACTGCTGCTATGACCTACAGTACACTCACTCAACAACCAGTAGGTATTGCACTTTAAATGATTGATCAACGCAACCCCGCAACCCACAAGTTTATGTAGCTAAAAATACTAATCACAATATTAAAATTGGCGTTCCTTGTGTGTGAACTTGGATGGTTTAAATGTAGAGGTGGAATTTCCCTACGGGGATAATAAAAGTGGACCTAAACTTTAACCTAAGTCAAATGAATGCAAAATCATTGTGGGGAGCATGGAAACTAACTATGACTTCTCCCTGATCTTATAGTTGGTCCACAAAATCCTTCGTTAGCAAGCTTTGTTTTTATGCTTTCCAAATGTTTTTTTTTTTTTTGTTTTTTTTATTATTCACCTGCTCTAGCTTTTTGTTTAGTAATAATAACTGTCCAAAATTATTTGAAATTCTAAACTTATTAAATTTTTTTGAAAAACCTTTCTTGAAGGATGACCCCTAAAACCCTAATTCGTTTGCCTAAATCTTCCACAAACAGGAAAAACGCTTCAACCCAGACAGCACCTAAGCCCTTTGAAAACCTTGGGAAAACCCAGCAGTAGGCGTTATCATCGCACACAGTCAGTGTACATGTCATACCCAAGTTTATTAGATCCATGTTGCACAGAGTGGCTGGCAATAAACTTGTAAGACTCCTGAAATCTCAAAGTCTGTAGGAGCCTTAAGGGGATATTAACTCTGGTTCAAACTCAGACATAGGAGGTGACAGTAGCGCTAGATATCACCTGCTATAAAACTGAAAAAAGCATAAGAGGATGTCCGTTCAGAGCTACTGTAGAAACATGGCAGACTCTGTTAAAAGCGACCCACTCCCCTCTGTAGAAATGGCTCATTCTAAGGTAACAAACCTTACTAATCATGTGATTAGACACAAATAAAAACATACTTAAGAATATTATATTCCATTTCTGCAGTTAGATCCTCCTAAATCCCCCTAAATCTTACACACCGGACCTTTAATGTCTTTTGCTTTTAAGGTAATGTCATTTTTTCCTGTGGCTAAAAATGTCATGCAGTAATTTTTCATGTGTTAGTTGCATCATTCACTACAGTTCTCTGTCCTTTTAGTTCGCCCGTTTCATTTCTACAGACAGCATTTCCTCTGTTGTTACTGATGTCAGTCGGTTTTGTCAGAGAAACTGATGTTTTACAAGAGCATCTAAGAGCAGAGTGTCAGCGGGTGGTTGCCTCCATTCAATCCTGTCCACATGAAGTATATTCTCACTGTACAATGTTTAGTGGGACTCAAAATATGTAACCAAATCTTTAAAGAAACACTGCATATGCCGTATGCGTATAATTCTATTTATTTTAGGGACAATATTTCAGCTCACAGGCAGCAGAACTTCTTAACCATCCATCAAGAGAAATGCTGCCATGGTGACCTAGTACATTATAGTGCTGAACACAGAGTACAGGGGGAAAGAAAGTCACATTATAATGTTGGACTATGTAATGGGACAAATAGAATCTTTGTTTTTTTGGTGTGTTCTGTAAAAGTCACCCATACATGACACTGCACTGTATGTCTTATTATGAGACTAAAATAGAGGAATGTTGAAATATTGCACTGGTTCCTCTGCTTCCCTATGAACTAGAGGTCGACCGATAGTGGGTTTTTAAAGGCAGATATAATAACGATAGTTAGGATGAGGAAAATGCCAGTGTCTCATTCATGGTGGGATCAGTGTTTTGGTTTTTTTGAGCTATTACTTTTTCTTAAAAGTCAGTAATTCCAGTGGAAAGGCCTAATATTAGTCATCAGCCATTATCGGGACCAAATTCGGCTGTCAAAAGCGAGAAGAAATGAACATTCTCTGCATTACCTGCATCAGAGTGGTTTTAGTTTTTACAGTTTTTATTTATATTAAGGTATGACTTATTAATGACATATTCTGCCATATCAAAGCATAGAAATAAAGCACTCTTAATGCTTCAACAGAAAATTATATAAAACTTCTTTTTTTTGCAGTAAGTGTTATGGAGCACTGAGCGGAGTGTCCCTTCTTAAAGTTATAACTTCATAACACAGCAATTATATTGCTATAATAACATTTCATTTGGAAAAGGAAGATAATTCAAGTTGTTGGCATATCTATTTTTGTATGTTCTGCTTTATCTACATTGCAGTTTGCACAATAAAAAAGTGTTTACATTCTGCAACTGTTTCATGCATTAGAGATCAATGGTAGATCTTTAAAGAGCAGATATAAGCTGAAGAAAATTGCCACTGTCCTCTAGAACTATTAGACATTGATTAACTGGTGAAATTAACATCTCAGTCAAAGTAATAAATACCTAAATAAATAAATGTATAAATCTGGATCACTGAACATAAATCTCAAAGTAATTAATCAATAAATCTGCAACTCAACATCAAATTAAATGCAAAAAAATCCAGCTGAATCTTGTTGCAGTTATTATATTTTGATCTATTATTTTCCCAAAACCAATAGTTTGTAAAATGTCCTGTCGATGCCGATTAATCAGTCTCTATCGTGCATACTGACATCTTCATATATTGTATCACTTTGTGGGGCCAAGCAAACCCTAGTGAAAAGTAATCAAAATCTTCATTATACTTGATGAAATTAAAATGTAGTTTTATATTCTATACACTCCTGACAGTAGAATACATCAAAAACATATGTAAAGGCCCAGTCATGCAATAAAAGAAATAAAGTGATGTACCATGAAACTGCCACAATCATAAAAATAGTGATACGATTATTTTGTCATCCATCCAGCACTAGTATATAGCATGTGAAATATGAAGATCTCTATGAACAGTTTAATATAGCTTTAACACACACTTTCTCTATATCCATATGTTTTAAAAGCTGTGTTTAATTGCACATGTACTGTATGCGACGATCTGCATGCCTCCGCATTCATTCTGCTTAGCTACATGAGCCTGCTTCATGATTACAACATTTCAGTAGCTAAAAAAACCCTGATTGTACATATGATCTCCATGTGTGTATCAGATCCACAGAAACTCCTAAAAGCCTTCCTCTCCTCCTGCCTCAACAGCATGCAGTCATGCGCTGGAAGGGCGAAGCAGCAAATTTGCTAGCTGGCTGACTGGGAGGACAGAGGGGCCTTTCTCACCAGTCAACGGCTGTCCTTAATGAGAATAGAAAGTGATTTACTAGCTTAATGCTCCAGCCCTCAGCCTGCCTGCCTTTGCTTTGCGCAGCCAGTTCAGTCAGCACCACTCCTCATACAGAGAATGAAATTGAGACTGGGGGAAAGTAAAGTGAAAAAAGGAGATAGCAAAGCCAGTGTCTGAAAACTGTAGTAATGAGACATTCTCGTGGATTCACTTAGGCTCCCACATCACTGCTTTCCACTAGGTACTGCATCTCCTTTATCGCCTTGTATCAGGTTTTCTATCACACCAAGCCAATCCAGTTGGCCTGAACTAATTGGGGACTGGAAAACATAAAGCAATTTCTAACTTTCTCTCTTTCACTTGTGCGGCTTATTATTTGTACAGTAACAAACATTGCCGTGTGTGTGTCGCTGTGTTCACACATTCAGTCACAGCCGTGCACTTCTGCCAATAAAAAACAGCAAAAGGGACAAGTATGAGAACATCCATCATTCACAGGACTCTGTGGCATAAGTGAAAAATATGTAAAAAGCTGGGTAAGCACATCCCCCATGCATAGCCTGCTCCTCTCACAAAGCAAATCTTTTTCTTTTTTTGTTCTTTCTTTTTCGTGAGCCAGAGATACCTCCTGCTATTATGCCATGTGTGATTACCCAATCAGTGACACCATGTCTAAAAACCATTTCAAAGTGAGCGGCTTTCAGACGACCTGTCAGACCAGGGTTTTGCTCTTTTGAATCACTCACTTATCCGGGCATGTGTGACGAACAAACACAAAGAGGGGACACAGAGACACACACACACACTGTATGGGTTCTCTTAAAAGCTGCAATTGCCAAATGTTGACAGTGGCGCACATTCGAGTCTATTTCAGTCTCGTGAAACTTGTACCACCAGTGATGCATGTGCACTATGAATTATGTGCTCAAGTGAGAATAAAATAGCAATTTCATGCATATTTGCAGGACCAAATTGCATTCCTTGATTGGGGTCCCAAACTTAGGGTATGCATGAAATTTAAAATCATAATCATATTTAACCACAAAATAGGAAGCCAGACTGAAAATAGAGACAGAGTGAGGAGGAGAGAAGGGAATAGACTGAAACTTAGTTGCCATATAGAAGCAGCAGTGATTTAAGTAAAACAAGAAGTAAAAGCTGCTTCAGGATTTCACCTGGGTTATTGATTGCATGTCTTCTTGGCTACTGGAAATCATTTAGTTACCATGGAATCCAAACAAGGTAAGGAGCCAGGAAAAGGTGATTAAATGCCAAGATACATGATTTGGATCTTAGGGTAACAAGCCTATTAGTGTGCACGGTCCCTAATGAGCACAAAAACGTGCAGCTAGTACTGGAGGTTGACTGGTTGTTATGGTGGAGAGGGGGAGGTGGGAAATGCAGTACCACAGCAGTTCTACTTACCTAGTGTGAAGTAGGGGAGAGCTGTGTTGTCAAGATCATCCATTACGGAAATTCGCCCAGGTAGGTCTGTTCTAACGAATAATAGGAGCCGGGATTCCCCCCCTCCTCCTGCTCCTCCTCCTCCAGTACCTCCTCCAAGTCCTGCTCCACCACCAGCTCCACCACCACCTGCTCCAGCAGCAGCAGCAGCGGCGCTCCCTCCTCCTCCGACTCCGACCACGTTCCCGGAGGCTCCGCCGGTGAAGCTGAACTCGTTCTCCCGGAGTACGGGCAGGGTAGAGACGGTGACGGTTTTAACCTCGCACGGCGTCTCCGCGTCGCTTTCTTTGTCCCTGTCTTCGTCCACCGATGTCGCCCCCACTCTGTTCGTCGCCCGCCGGACCGTCAATGTCCCCGTCAAGAAGAGACCCACGAGAAGGACGCGGAGGTGCAGCGGTATCCTCGCCATCCCGCTCCTTGTGTGTGGTTCTCTCGCTTTGAGTGGGGCTCATAAGCTGTCCGTTCACTTATAGTACAGTCGCTGCAAAGGAGTCGCGTCCGTCCAGGAGGCGGCAGCACAGGTGTAGTGAGAATGACATCTTTTCGTCTCTTCACACACGAATGTGCGTCCACACTCCGGGACAACAACAAATCACTTAAACATGGACAAGCACGTGTCGTCGTGAAGAACAATATGACGTCGAGTCAGCATGTTAGTCATTATGTGGGCTTGACTGTCACGTGGGTTTATTTTTTATTATTATTATTTGGCAAAAAAAGGAAATATTGCATTCTAAAAGACATACTCATTCACATTCTCTACAGTTTGACATTTTAATTAAATATAAAATAAATTATTTAGGAATGTTACAAAAAAAAGGAGAATATCGGAATAATGTATCTGTTTACTTTTTCTACTATTTACAGAAGAAACAAGTCCAGTTTCAGAGGGGATGCACTGGATTCCTCTCCCTTGTGCATTTGTCCTCTCCAATGAAAACATAAAAGAAGCAGAGGATGTTTTTCTCCTTCTGGACTTGGTCTTTTTACTTCTAAAATATGAGCATGAATTATGAGCTCATGCAAACAATCTGAATGAACAAACTTCAACAAGGTCTCTCTCTTTGCATCCGCTCTTTTCCATGGAAGGGTTAGGCTTATAAGAGAAGTATAAGGTCAACATGGCTACAGATGTAGAGGTGAATGTCCCTCAGCTGTGGCAAGGCTGTTATATTGCAATGGCAATTTGTTTGGTGTGCTAGCAGTTGTAAAGCTTTCAGATGAAATGAGTTTGAAATTAGCATTAAGGTTATAACAGAAGAAGTGTATGGTCAATATTCATCTATTAGACTTCATTTGAAAGGGAACATCTTTTAGTTTCTTTGTTTAATATGTGGCTGAATAACAACCTAAACTACATGTGTCTAAACATGGCTCAAATGTAACCCTAACTGAGTCACCTGGTGGATGTTCAGAGGTCAGTTCTGGTCAAAGTTGAGACTGAAAATTCAGTGTTCCTAGAATCACCTGATATATGTTGAATGTCCAAATAATTTTGAACATGAAACATGAGCTATTAAAGTACATAAGGTTTTATAAATTATTCAAAATTACATTATATTAGATTATATGTTGAATTGTCATTTTTTCTTTGTGTGTTCCGTTACATAAATAAAGACATTTTCACCATAAACCTATTCACAAAAACCACAATTTGATGTACCAGAATGTAGGATGTGAAATCTGTGACACCTCAATACTTCCCCAACAAACGAAAGCTATGACCATGTCTCAGAGAGTTGCCTATGTGTTTATGAATTCACTCCTAGCCTTGGAAAGATGACAGGATAATCTTACCCTGAGGTATATTTAATAACTGGACATTCTGATCACGTCACATATTTTGTAAAAGCAGGTTTTATTTGGCTTTTTTCATGATTTTGTGGAAGTTTACTTATTTATGATTTCATTTTACTTTCAGGACTTCTATGTGTGCATGTCCTTGTTGTGTCCATGTCCATGAGTTCTTCCTCCTTCCCATTACATTTCAGTTTTATCAATATCTAATATCTGAAGTATAATATTTTTTTATCTTTTTTTTTTACACCATTTTTAGTGTTAAAACCTAATGACCGTAGACATATAAAAGTGCAATTCAACATTAAAGCTTTAGGCCGCCCAGAATTAAACTTTAAAATATCATTCCACAGATAGATGAGGATCCTGTTTTTATACACACTGTATTGGCTTTAAATTGCTATAAAAACATCAGGGTGCATAAGCACTACTTGTGCCTGCCCTCCTAATTTTATAAACGTGGCCTCTGGTCCTCAATTTGTCTTGTGAAGTACTATCCACCCTCAAATGAATTAACAGAGGATTGGGGGAAGGGGGGGGGGGGGGAGGTGGAACAGGAAAAAAAGATAAATGTGCACAACAAGTCAGAGTAAAATCCTGCAGGTGCCTAATGAAATGCAGTAGTTACAATAAAAATAAACTTCCACATCTGCAATTTGGTCACAAGAACTGAATTCACCTCTTTATTTTACCTTATTTTATGTGGGGTTTTTTTTGTGTTTTTTTTCCCTCCTGCTTTCATCAAGAATTTCTTCTCTCTCCTTCACCGGAAAAAAAAAAAAAATAATGCAGTGAATGATATTTGCACAGTGACATATTTGATCATAATTATTATTCATCACCATTCTGGTGTGAACATATTGCATACTCAAAAAAGTCAAGAAAAACACTCTCAAGATTAATATGGAAAAGAAACAGTGCCATTTTCTCTATGTGTCAGTCTCCATGGTGTTGAAATATTCACACAGTCCTCCGCTCTCTCTCTGTTTCTCTCCATGGTGCTGAAACATTCAGTTGTACTGTCTGTCCTCGTATCCACACTTGCAGTTGTTAGTGCTTAAGTGCCCATTTACATGCCACCCAATAAATGGGAGCATACTTTTTTTTCTCTCCCTAGACTATGATTGCAGACCGTTGATTAGACACACTAAGTGACTACAACAAGCAAGCCGTGTCATTTTCACACATGCCATGGATACTCGTCAGTCGTTCACCTTTTAGTCTGGCTTTCAATTGCTCGGCTAAATGTGCCTGCACTTGCCGAACCGGCGAGCCGAGCCTCACAAAAGAGTAGATATTAACACAGCAGACTGTAGAACTGTCTTTAAGGGGCTATGGCAAATGTCTGTTCCAAAAGCTGAACATTTTCACTTTTTTTGTAACTAAAGTACATAAAAGGATTGCTCAAGTCAGTAACATATTGTCAAAGTTTGCAAAAGTGGAATGGTTCAATATGCCCTCTATGCGGCTGCTTTAAAGAAAGTCCATTTTGGTCGGCCGCTTCAGTCAGTTATTAAGGTGCATTCCATTTAATATGTGGGGCGAAATAAATAAATAAAATGTATGCTTCTCATTTTAAGCAAGTGTTTCCCTTCGGGTCCTTTAAATCCAACACACAATTGCAATTACTAAAAATATTTTCAGCACTTAGCTAACAAATAATGCCAGTGTGAGCACTGGGACTTTTATGCTTTTCTCTAAAACGTGTATGTCTCCCTGCATTTGTTCTGAAATATTCAATCCTAATGTTTTTGTCCTAGATTGTCTCTTTCCATTGTGGTAAATCATTTGAACACTACAAATGTCATAAATCGATCTCCTGTTGACATAGTTCTGTCTATTTATTTTGTGCAAATTTGTTTGGGAGGTTCTTATCAAATATTAATTCAAAGAGACAATGCTTCTCCAAAAGTGTGTCCTTATTATTTGGGCAGTTCTTTCAATTATCCGTTGACTCCTCATAAAAAACAAATTCAGACGAAAGATGCCACTAATCATTTGAGCCTGTGACAGTTAACAAGCTGTACAGCTGTCATAAGTCACCAGCAGTGAGCGGTGGCTGACACTTGTTGACACTTGAAATATGTGTCCTTGATTCTGCCTTAACCTTTTCTTGTGTCGCTTTCTCATTGTATAAATGCCTATAATACACAAAGAAGAAAGGCTACAAGGTAAACAAAGAGACAAGGCAAATGAGGCAATCCCCTGTGTATTTGCAAATTCAGTCTCTCCACATGGTGCTGAAATATTCAAAACCACTGGCAGAGGCCCCCGTTCAGACCTGGCTTAAGTATCCCGTCATGGCAAATACGATCACATGCAGACAGCTCTATTGCAAGGTCTGAACACACTCAGGACACATATCAGGATGCATTTAGAGGTGGTCTATGATGCATATTTCCACATTCTCCTTGTAGTCTGAACTGGGACACACTGAAGGACTGAATATTCAGCTGGCGTGTTCTCTTTAGTGCGCCACTGTTATTATTTTAAAGTGTTTTAAATATGTCTGAAATTTTCATGTATTGCAAGTGCTTAATATGTGTGGTGCTGCCTAAACTCGCCTGAACAATGCTCTGCCTTTGTTATTTTTTTTTCTATGTGAGGAAATACAGTATCTACAGTTCACATGCGCAATGCAGTAGAAATTCATAAACATATTTTAAGCAAGCATTCGAAGATTCAATCATCCCTAAGCATATGTCATGAAGAGAACCAATAGAAACAAATGAAATGGTCAAAGTTGTCATGTCAATATTTAAGATGTACTGATTGATTCATGGCATCAGCTCATGCAGTGAGTAAGAGGCCGAAAACACGCCACCTTAAAAGCTGCTGCTGGTTGCCTTCCAGTATCACAGTGAATGAAATGTGCCAAGAAGCATTACAAAGCCATTCTGTTCAACTAGAAATGAATGTCTGCACTATGTTTTAGGCTATAGATGAATTTGTTCATTTGCATATCGAGCAGGGAAGTCAGATCCGATCAGAAGTGATCTGTCAAGACACATCTGGAGACACATTCTAACACCAGATGTGAACAGATGCACTTACAGCTGGGCACTTGTGTTCGGATAGCTTAGGACAGATGTTAATAAAGGTCTGAACAGGGTCTGATTGTCTTTAGTGAAATCAGCTTCAGAAATCAACTATTTGAATCCCTCAAATTCAGTTCAAATTCAACAAGAAATGTAATTATTTATATTATTAGTAATAATATTAGATTGCCTATATACAGTAGCAGTTTGAACAAATAATACACTGTTAATATCAGTGTATTTTTAGTACAATCAAAGTTCACACCGTAGTACTACAGTTATAACTAGGAACCAACCACTGACAGTGAATGCATCATGTGCATTCATGCCAATTCATGATAGTCATGTTAGTTTTACAGATATAAGTTTTTCCATAGTCAATAGTCTGTTCCATACTTTTGAGTAAATACACAGCCAGACTTATATAAAGATAAACAGCATAATAGCTCTTCAAAAGTGAAGTCAAAGCATCTCTATCTCCCCTGGTGGCTGGCTGTTTTTCCAAAGGTGATTTTGGACTTTTTAGTTCAGTTTTATCAGGCAGATTTGTGTTCAAATCATCATCTTTCTGGTCAGTTTGTTATTTGATGTTATAAAAGCAGATGATTGACAGCTGTAATGACCGTTCACAGTGCAGAATCTATCCATCCAGGATCAATCTTTATACAAACTCTAAATAGCCCAAAAATTACACTCAGAACCATGCTACTTATCTTAGTATTGACACCTGCAGTATATAAGTTAGAAGCTAAAATCATCCTTAAATCACTGTGTAGGTTCTGTGGTTTCACTGTTTAATCCATACTTTGAACTGAAAAGCTATCATCATAGTAGATGCCTCAGTTTCACTGCAACATCCACCACCCCAACAGTCATTTGCATTTGGGCAATTTCTGTCTTTGCCTCCTGCTTTAATTTGACATTTTAGTCTGTCTGTCATAATGATTTCCTGATAGAATAGTTGGCTACATAGATTAGCCTAAAGGGCAAATCTGACAAGCTTTGCTGTCCTCTTTGTTAAAGTGCTGACGCTATAGAGAGATCCAGTGTGGGCCCACAGAGCATATGCCGTCTTTTTGCAGACATGACCTCTTTTGCTGATAGATTTCATTGAACACTGTCTGTCTTTAATGGGCAAACAGTAACAAGACATCAAATAGGATTGATTGATGTTGGTGTGTTCAGTGAGGTGGCAGAGAGCTCCAAGATGGA
Organism: Coranthus polyacanthus; assembly: GCA_037367275.1. Classification (NCBI taxonomy): domain Eukaryota; kingdom Metazoa; phylum Chordata; class Actinopteri; order Kurtiformes; family Apogonidae; genus Coranthus; species Coranthus polyacanthus. The sequence goes on along the minus strand of JAPQRN010000005.1, from coordinate 37,700,683 downwards.
ACTTAAACAAGGGTATGCAAAGGAAAACTGTATTGTTATTAGCTCATGGAGAGCTTTTAAACAGTTGGCGATTGGTTATACAAGATTTATTGCTCAGGAAATTGCTTCGATCTGAATGCCGAGGCAGCCTCTAACTCTCCCAAAATTGAATTTGATAGACAACAAGCTAATGTCCACTGCACCTAGACAGTGATGGTTAAACAGATTTCTGTGGCATAATGAGCAAAGGACCTGACCTTTTCCCTTCCCTGCTTTCTTCAGCAAGACTGGGAGAGTGTTGTTTGATGTCAGCAAATGATTGAAAATTCTCTCTTCTGCCCTTTGATTTTGACTTAGGTGTTAATACGAGACTTGTACAAATCACATTTCCAGAGTGTTGGGACATATTAAAATGCAACAAAAATATTATTTTGTAATTTCTTAATTTGTTTAAACCTTTAACGGACAAATGTACAAAAGAAAGACTTTTTTTCACTGACCAACTCAATTGTATTTTGTAAATGTAAACAAATTTAGATTTTGATGCCTGCAACACATTCACATGAGTTTAATTATTGCATTTTTGCAATTGGAATTTGTGTCCATTCTTGTTGTTTACTAGTCTTAAGCTGCACAACAGCCCGTGGTGGTCATTGTCTGATTCTCCTCTTCATGATGTCCATACATTGTCAACAGGAGACAGATGTGGACTCTGCAGACAGGACAGTCCAGCTCATCCACTCTGTGACTATGAAGCCACGCTGTTGGACCTGGTGCAGAATGAGGTGATGCTCCTTTTATGTCCAATCATGATCCCCTCACCTGTTACTATTGACCTTCTAATTGAAGAATCTTACAGACCAGTGTTCCTTTTATATTATACAAACTTATTCATTTGTACAAATACAAACTTGTCTTATTTTGTTTCTGTTACAACTTTTTTGTGTTGCAGGTATCAAAATCTAAATTTGTTTATATAATACTATTAAGTTTGACAGTCCAGCTCATCCACTCTGTGACTATGAAGCCACGCTGTTGGACCTAGTGCAAAATGAGGTCTGGCATTGTCCTGATGAAATAACCACAGACTTCAGGCAAAAGATGTGGACTTGGTGGCAACATATGTCTCTGTAAAATGCAATCTATGTCTTCCCATGGATGGTCCCTTCACACATATGCAGGTCAGACATGTGGACATTGATGCAGCCCCAGACCATCACAGATGCACATTTAAAAGTGGATTCCATCCCTGGCCTTTATACCCTGAGATTTCCATGGACTCTCAGATTTTTTCACAATATTAAGTATGTATGTTATGTTGTGTAGTGAAAGACTGAAATTCTTTGCAATTTTGCATTGAGAAATATTCTTTTTTGAACTGATTTACAATTTTCTCACAAAGTTTAGCACAAAGTATTGAGTCACGACCCATCGTTGTAAAGACTAAGGCCATGTCCACACGGAGACGGAACCAATCCATTTCTTTTTCCTTTTAAAAAAGTTTTCCGTAAACACGGAATCGTCTCAAGAAATGTGTGTGTCCATGCAAAACCACTGAAAACACTGTAGTATATTTGCCAGGCCTGTAAGTGGTGCTGTAATGCTGCTACAAAAATACACCAAAAACAGAGAATAAGACATGGAGCATGTGCATAAAACTCATGCAATGTAAACAAACACAAAATGAAACACGAAGAAGAAGATGGCGGAGAATATGTATCCAGTAGTAGTAGAGGAGCAGAAGATTTTGCTGTAAAAGCCATAACACGCTCAGTAGCTTCTACAACATGAACGCAACACTGTAATCTGCCATTGTTGTCGTTGCTGTTGTTGGCAGGGTTAGTGCATGCAGGTTAAGGGAGAGGTGGGGCTATGGTGTCATCGGTTCAGGAAAGATGTGTATGGGTTGTAAACACGGAAACGCAAGGGTGGCATCTTCAGATTAGTTCACTCTGGGAATTAACATATTCGGGTTCCAACAATGCTGGTTCCGAGTGGACAAAACATCCATACAATAAAAAACTTTTGCAGATACACCTACACTCGTCTGCATATGGACATGGCCTAAGCCTTTGGTTGATGCTCCTTTTATGTTCAATCATGATCCCCTCACCTGTTACTATTGACCTGCTAATTGAAGAATCTTACAGACCAGTGTTCCTTTTATATTATACAAACTTATGAACTTGTACAAATACAAACTTGTCTTGTCTTTGTTTCTGTTCCAACTTTTTTGTGTTGCAGGCATCAAAATCTAAATTTGTTTATATAATACCATTAAGTTTGACAATGGAAACACTGACAATCTAACAATTCTTTCGGTACTTTAGTCATTTAAATTAAGTTTCAAGCAAATGAACAAATCATGGATTAAAATTTTTATTGCATATCAGAAAAATGGAAATGGAGGGTGTAAACAACCAAGAGAAGTTGATTTGGATTGAAAAACAATATGAATAATGCAATATTTTCCATCCTCATCCATTTGTATAAGATACTATTTGGTAGGTTGCAAATGTGTTGCATCTGTAGATGGTTAAGGATATACAGAACGGTTAGTGTCCAGTAAGTAACAGTTTAATGGCATGCTTGTTAAAAGACACATACATTTGCAGCTTTACTCATCAGTTAACCTTCTTCTTCATTCAACCCTGTCTCCCCAAAATTATGTTCATATTGGTAATTTCAGTCGAAACCATCCGGAGAGCTGTGCTGCACTGGCAGTGTTTTCCTGTGCTATCTTTGTTAATTGATTAGTTTAAGTTATCTGGAGACTGCCCCAGTTCTGCAGGTGTAAACAAAGAGCTCCTCAATTAGAAACTGGGTTACACCTGGAGGACAAATGCACAACCATACACACACCTACAAAACACACATAAGCATATACCTAACAAATTGGTTTAGTGGATGCTGAGCTCATAATTCCAGCAAATGTGTACAGCGGGCTACTGATAAGTCCTTCTATTCAAAGTACACTAACTTCAAATCTGTTCCCCTCATTTGTCAAATGATGTAACACGTGGGGGTTGGACCTTGATCAGTTTCATGGGTTTTCAAAATAGCTTCCATCAGCACTGTTACATTGCATGGAATCATGACAGATAAGCCCTGCAATGTAATTATGAGTGTTTCATGTAAATTAGCACATTTATTCAACCAATTCAACCATCTTAGCATAGTAAGGTGAGTTTTTACAGCAGCATCAGCATTCGGGTTAACCAAAGACTACTTGCTTTCTTTCCTGTCCTCTGTAGAGGCCATGGTGATTTACTATTTATTTCAAAATAAAATATGAAAAAGCTCACCGACTAAGGCAAGGAAAAGGAGGGAAAAAAAATACAGAATAAGTAGGGGAGACTCAGAGAGCTCAGACTTGTGATGAGGACCCACAAGTTCTCTGGAAGTACAGTAAGTTTTGTGAAAATATATGAACGACAAAGTTGTAAAAAGCCTCCCAGGTTATGTAAATTAACATTAAATTTTAAAAGAATGAGTGGGAGTAAAGTCAACATCAAAAGAATATGTAGCGAATCAAAAGGTTAGGCCATAATTGCAGTTCTAAAAGTCAAGAGTGTGAATGTAAGTCCTCTAGTAAGTGCACCAGATAAAATAAAATATCTATTGAATTAATGTCTTAACATCCACCAGAGTCAGGGTTACATTTGATCCATATTTAAATTGATATAGTTTAGGTTGTGTTTCAGCCACATGTGTAACACAGAAACTCAAAAATGTTCCCTATCAAATGAAGTCTAATACAGGCATATTGACCTCACACTTCTTCTGCTATAACTAGGGTCAGGGTTCCATGAAAACAATGGATGTTCACTGACCAAGTCTAATCATTAGAAAATAAGACCCTGTTAAAGTTTGTCCGAATAGTTTGTGTGAGCTCATGATAATTTGGAAGTAAAAAATAAGCCTAACCCTAGATCAAGGTCAGGCTTCCATGAAAAGAGTGGACGTTAAAAGGTTAGAAATTCAGAAAAACAAAAAAACCCCAAATGTTAATTTTTAAATCTGTTCGAGTCTTCTACACAGTTTGCCCACGTGTTTCTGTGACATTACTATGACAGCGCCAGACTGTAGTCACTTGTATTTTATGCTGCTGCAGTGGAACTATGAATTTGATTCATATGCCCGTTACACTGGAGCCATGGTCTGTTGTCATTCAGGGCCATGTCCCACCTCATCGACAGGCTTGCGACTCTGTGACAAACTCCAAGAGTTAGAAAATCCACCTCTGGATGACCCCCACCACCCCCATCCTCATCTCCTCCACCATCATTCCCACTGAGAGTTGCCAGGTCAGCTGTCATCCCAGTTTACCATTCACATCCTATGGTCCACTGACTCACCCATCCGTTAGTTCAATAGTGCTGGTGATGGACGGGGTAGGTGGGACAGTCAGGGAAGGTCAGAAGTATGGTCTTCCTCTCATTACTCTGGCCTTGCTCCCTGCCATTACTTTCAGCTTCCTCCTCTCTGCCCCATCCCCCCCGACCCATCTGTCACCAGCATTAACAGCAGTGCAATATATTCCTCACCCTCAGGCATGTTTTATTACAGCATTTAAGCGGTTGCACTTCGACTACTATACAT
>JAPQRN010000005.1:37681200-37696002 GCA_037367275.1 Coranthus polyacanthus | reverse complement strand
GTACTGCAGAAAGTTGGCGAGAGAGTTTAGGAGAAAGTTAAGTCTCATTTTTGACAGTCTTAAAAAGAAAATTCATTTCTAATCAAAACAAAACTGGTCACGATATGTGCCAACTAAATCAACAAGCATGTGCAGAGCTGTCTATTCATTTCAAACACGGACTCATATCAGATTCTGAAATTGCTGTTAAAGCCATGATAATAGTGTTTGACTCTGGCTGTAGGTAATTTAAAATCATTACTAAACTGGGCAGATGCCTTTGTATCTATTTTTAACTTCAACCAGGCATAACATTTCTGTCCATTACTGTCCTAATGCAATTTGTTATCTTTGTGAAACTGTCCATCCCCAACCATCAGACAGAAACAATGTCTCACTTATCAATTGTTGGATATATAATAAAGCCAAACATATTTCTGCAGTTGCTGGTTTGATTACTAATTTGTTTTTCTGAATCAAGCCAAGTGAGTCTTGACAGTTTTTTAAATGACTTTTTTTATTATATTGAATTATGCGTTATTTTAGGCCTTTTCTTAGTTTAAGAAACATCTGTTTTTGTATGGAAAATGGCTACTCTATGTTGCATGTTGATGAAAGATGAAAGTAGGCTCCAAACTACAAACAACAAAGGAGAGATGATGAGAATTCCTAAATCTTTGTACTTGCCACCAGTGCATTTTAAGATTCCTCTTACTAAAAACTTAGACCAGACTTGATATATGTGTGGAGAATTACCTTAGTCCCTTGGTTGTGAAAATAGACTGTATATAAGCCACCATGAGCCACCATGACGTCTCCCATTGGTTTTTGTATTACCATTTTGAAGCCAGGAGTTTGTGTTTCAGCCGTGTTGCCATCTTGGCTCTCTGGAGCCAGAAGTGACCATATTCAGACAAAAAGGTGGAGCCAGGGGAGCGTGAGGAGTGATAATGCTAAACACTATGCTAATAGACATTTAATTTAACGTCATTTCACTGTCTTGTTAGTGTTGTAACTTATTAACCACAACTACAATCGAGCTGTTTCTCAGGAAACAACATGTTTTATTCGATAAACAGAAGCTCTGAAAATCAGACTCGTTAAATCAATACATAAAATGCATTTTAGGTTGCTTTTTCGGCTTCCCATCTCTGTTATCATTTATGATAGTTTGTATTGTTAAAGGCACATTTTTGTTCTGACGATTTGTTTTTAAATATGCAAAGAAATCAAAGTTTATCATTAAGAGTTCATCACAAACTGATTATAAATACCAAACTTTGAGTCAGTGTCTTGCTCAAGAGAACATAGAGCACAAATATTGCTCACTGAATTTGGAATATGGCCCATCCTGTTACACTGCTTAACCTTTTTAACTTTAAATATTTTAGAGTCAGGGAAAGTGTAACCAGATGAAATTATTAGCCTGCTATGGAGGCACATCTCCTGAGAACTAAATATGACTACAAACTAAGCTCAGCAATTAGCACTGTTTCATACCGCTTTCTGCCGGTGTCAAGATGGGGTTATGCAACTGGTACCTTTGACCTGAGATAGAAATGTTATGCTTTACAGGATTTTTAATGGAGCGGGAGAGGGGAAAGACCCAAGTTGCAAATGTTGCGGCAGAGATTATTAGAGAGCTACTCTATCTCTTTCATCTGTTCATGCTGCACTCTCGTATCTACTGCAATGCCCGTGGCTCATCAGTAAGACCCCAGACCTAATGTTCCTGACGTGACCCTCCCACACATCGACTGCTGCCAAATCCATGCCTTCCAACTAATTAGATGGACACAGAGTGCAATTAAAGCACCTGGTAATTAATGCTGTGACTAAATATATGGCTGGAAGTTATTGTAAAATATCATGGCCATAATTGCAAATTTACCTCACTTTCAGTTGAATTATGAAGTAATGATTGAGTAATAGGCTTTATTTTAGCCAGAGGCTTGATGTTGAACCTTTGAGGTTATTTGACAGACAGAATGCAGAAGGCAAACTCAGCATTACAAATGTGTGCTTAGATACAGAGATCAGTAAACCGGAGCAAGATACAGTACTTGACATGCAGGACATACAAGGTTGCTACAAATCTCTTTAAGACTTGAAAACAAACTCCAGCCAGAATATCAGCGCGGATTAATGAACACTTGTAAATAGCAAAATTGTCTGTTACATTTAATAATTTGTGCTTGTTCTAAGCAAGTGTTTAATTAAAAACTAAACTTCATAAAAAAAAACCCAAAAAACATTATTTAAGTCTCCTGGTTGACAAATAGGATCAACAATGTGAATTTATCCAAAAATCTACAGCCTTTCATTATGATTTTTTTTTTGATTCTTGATTCATACACCATTTGCATACAAACCCCAATAGATCACATTTGATGAAGATGTTGGTAGCAGTAGTCTGCTTAAGCAGTGTAAAATGTCTGGCTGCTCTTAAGCAAAAGTTGGGAGTCTGCAATATATAAATACAACACAGAATATGTGGAGACACTGTGCTTTAGGGTAGGTCAGTTGAGTGCAAAAAAAAGCATAAAACACATTATAAACAGTAAATATGTCCTATATATAAACAGTTGTAGACTGAATAAATTGAAGTTCAAGGATTGTATCTTAAAATAAAACAAGTGAGACAATGTTAAGCTGCAATTCAGAAAGCAGGGAATACATTAACTGGTGCAGTCACTGTGGAACAGTAATACATCCACCAATATGGAGGGACCATGCAATCAATGTCAGAAAAATGAGTCAATCGACACAGGATGTTTAATCACTAACAGCATTGGCTCTTACCTTAACCCTCACCATACATATTAACATACCCAGGGGACCCCAAGCATAAACTACTGAAAAAAATAACAATCAAAGCAAAATGTTGACTCAAAAACAAACAAACAAAAACTGCGTATCATTATTATAATTATATTAGGAAAGTTAGTTAAGGAAAGCTTTTCCTTAATACAAATTGCAGCCTTTATCTCAAGTACCATCCACATTTGTACTTTAAAAGCTTAAGGATCATCCTTTGATTCAGGTGTTGTTTCATTGTTCTTTGTAGGCTTGTGGGGTGGGGATGGAGCCAATCCCGGCTGATCCAATCAGGTGGAGGTGAGGTACACCCCGGACATGGTGTCAATTCATCAAAGGGCTGGTGTTGTTTCTTTTCCAGTAATTTCAAGGAAACATTATTTATGTTATATTTATATTATGAAACCAACCAGGGTCATTTTGACTTCAGGGTCATTACATCTCAACTCACATAGGACCTATCAGTTCGTGTCATGGATTTTCTTAAAAAAACCTTGCAAAAGTTTTTTAGTCGGGATTTTTGTGAAGTTTGTATGCATTTAGTCTAGTAATGTATATTATAAGCCTCAGTTTTCACCGGATTGGGTTGAACATTCAAAGTTCAACCCAATCCAGCAAAATAATAATTTGCAACATGTATTGAAATAAATAGTTGTTTGTGAAATCAAATGAATAAAAAAATATATTTCTTTTAAGCCAAACAAACAATATCTCCACTATAATTAAAGTTATTTTGCTTCATTTTTTGAAATGAGCTAATTTGTGGTACTTTTCACTGGAAGTTTTAGTATTTGTACTATGCTGACTTCAGGATTTTTCACCTGTTTTGAGCCTGTTTTTCATTGGGTTCAGTAAAATTTGCAGCTTGTAACTGCTTGTTACAGCTTGTAACTGCTTTGTGGAATAGTTATATGTGTCTGGACAAAATATTGTTATTTCTTAATTAATTTCTCAAACCTTTCTGAAATCATTTTTAACATCATTAACTATTAGAAGACAATAAAGTAAGTCCCTTCAGTATAAAATGAATAATCCTGCAGAAGTTCAAACCTCAACACTTTTTAAAATTTTATGTCATTCAAACCCCTGTCAAATAAATCCTGAATAAATGTCATTTAAAATTTAGAGTTTTCAGTTTGTAAGTAATGTAAAATGAACAGTGTTAACACAGACTACAGTAAATTATAACACAGGGTTTGGCTCATTCACAGGACAAGCATGAGACAAAATGATTGTACGATGCTTTAAATTAGTACCCGTTACAAAGATGCTGACTGGATCCCCTGGGTCTCCGACACAACATATTCTTAAAACATCATTACTTCAAAGAGAAACAGAAAACAATGACATGTCCTGAAAAATTTAAATGATAGAATTAAGTACCTGGGGTCTGGGAATTAAAACCTGCTGCAAGTGATGCTATCAAGTATCTGCCCGAATTCAGACAAGCCCAGCTGCCGATATGAAATGTCAATGCAGGTGGATTATCTCAGACTCTGTTCAACAACACACAATTCATATAAATTAAACACGCATACTAAATATATTAGTGTATAGCACTATGCATATAGGAACCTGGATTCTCATATATGCTCCTATTTAAAGTGCCCAATAGTTAGAAATTTACTTGAATTTATGTAAAACAAACATTTTGTACTTGCTTCTCATGAAATGATGTAAAGTCATAAAGTTAATATGTAGACAAGGTCAGTGATCAGCTGTAACAAGAAGAAGTGTGTGACTACAAAGTGAGGAAGTGTGGTTTCAGCATACTTATTGTTTTGGCAGCGTCAGTGAAACGGTTCTTTCACATTCTGCCAACAGGGGGCAATGTTGCTCTGTGATTAAATCTATAACCTCACTGAGATTTCAGTGCTGAGGAAAAAAAAAACATCTTTGGAGCATAGTATACAGTGGGAAGGTTGACAAAAGAAGAAAATATAGCAAAACAAATGAATAAAACCCACTGGAGGAAGTCTCGGCCAGAGCCAAATGACTTCAGGCAGCTTCATTTGAACCGCTAAATCGGATTTTATGCTGAAATTGTTCAATAATTAGGAAATACAGTGAGGCTATCGTAAATGTCAGACCAAATATATCAGCACAAGCTATCAGACTCAGGTACAGCTTCACATAATACCATGCAAGTCATTGCAGGGAGGCCCCTTCCTGTATTTTTTTTTTGTTTTATTTCCCCTGACCTCACAGTGTAGAAATTCCATCTATAACAAATCTGTTTACTGGAGGGTTGCAACATGTGTCTCATTGTTATTTGGGCATGTGTGTGTTTGTGTGTATGTGTGTGCCTGCATACCTTTACATACATATATTCATGTGCACAAATGTGTGTATGGCGCTGCGTGTGAACAAATACATAGCCTAAGGTGACAGAGGCATATCAGTCGATACGAATGCTTTCAGCTGCAAAACATGTTCTGTCTCCCCGTGGAGTCATCACGTTCACTTTTACTACTCATGCTTGGACTGTACAGAGATGTTAATAGAGTGCCCGCTATCTCGTTTGCATTTCTGGCTTCTATTACTACATATTATTCCAGCAAGATCAACATGCAGTTGTGATTAGAAGAATGCAGTAGCTGGCAAAAGCTGAAGGTGAAAACACTCCCCTATAAGCTACGCTAACTTTGTGCTGGTGCAACAATGACACCCCTTATCTTATGAAAGTGGAAAATCCATGAATAAAACATGAGGTCATGCTTTTTTTTTCTTTTTTTCTTTTTATAGCCTCTACAATACCTCATACATGGCTAGAATAGCTAACAATCAAAGAGTCAAGAGATAGGTTCAGTGGGGAGTGACTTTCTTTTGAAGTTGTTCCTCCCTGGCCAATAAATGAATTTCTCTGAAAAGAATGAGGGAATATTGGACCGTAGCATGCACGTCCCAAATGGAATGTCTGTATTTATCTATTTACTTAAGAGATAGTGGACTCCTTCTGTATTCTGCTAAGAGTATGGAGATGATTTGCACATCAATACTCCTTTTTGAGTGGCTTCAGAACAATATGCTTTTCTTCTTTAAAAGCCTGCTGATGTGCGTGATTGAAATAACATTTTTATCCCTGAGTGCTGTGATAGATGTCTCGTGCTTGTGGATTTTATTAAAATGTTCTCTTTTCTTTCTAGCTTTTTTTTTTCTAACCTGGCTTTTTTTTGCATTTCGAATGATAAATGATATTGAAGTGGCAGAGGCTGAGCTGAGATTCTGTGTTTTGCAGCTTTACATGTTTGACAAAGCATTTTATTTCCTCCTCTTCTTTCTCTGTTCTTCTAATCATTTCTGTATCAAGGGCTTAGGTTTGATGGTACACTGGTCAGGGAGCTTCAATAAGGGTCACAAAAGTCTATCAGTGACCCATATGATACTATTTCATGGGTTTCATACACTATTCGCAACTGAAAGGTAATATACATTGGCAGTTTTTTTTTCTTTTACCAGACTGGGGAAAGCTCAACAGGTGACAGAAACATATTAAACTCACAGATGAATTAATACATAGCTCTGTCAGGGTGAAACACAGGGTCTCAATTGGTGACTGTAATCCTATGGATGGGGCCAAGCAGTACCAAAGAAAAGTAGTTTTCCGTGCCAAAAGAAGTGAAAGATTGATATAGTACAGTTCAAATCAAGAGCTCTCTTGGTAGTAGATTGTTTCCAAAGAGTGTTGTCCTTAGAATACCAAAAAGCGAGAATACGAGGTGCAGGTTGCAGAGTGTGTGTTTGTAGGGTTGAGGGCAGGAAGAGGTAACAGCAAGAGCTCAGAGTATACAGAGACACTCACAGTGGGTCACGGTGAAGAGGTTCTCACGAATCGGAATTGTGAAGAGCAATAAAGACTCTAACATAAGGACACCAAATGCAGGTATGTAGGTGTCTATTATAAATTGTTAGGGGAAAAAAATACACTTTGTAATTTTAAATTGTCCAAACTTATCCAGAAATATATCTCTCACCAGCCCACTATAATGAATATATTAAACTACTCTGCAGAGAACATGATTAATATCCAGCACCAATTCAGAAAGCAGTGAACCCTTATACAGCAATGAGAAAAAGCATTGAAGGTTGAGGTGATGTGTGAATGTGTACCTCATCAAAAGAGCACAGAACAGGTTTCAATATTATCCTATTTTATATCGTCCAATATAAATATCTCTCCCTGGTCATAGGGTATTTTATGTATTTACATATATGTACTATACATTAATATATGTAAATATAAAGATGCTACTTTAACTACTTTCACTCCCAAATGGTCACATACTGATGCTTGGTCATGCCGGTACTTTTCTAACCCTTGAGTGTCATTTTTTTGACTTGCTGGGTAGGTATAATTTTTTCATGTCTAGACAATGCCATGGTTGCAGTTTGGTTAGGTTCAGGCATAAAAACAACTTTGGAGTTGGAAAAAAGGGTCAGGAGAATGGCTAAGATCAGAAAGACAAAGAGAGGAAATGTAAAAATAAACACAACATGAAACGGGATACAAATCCTGGTCTCCTGTGTGTAAGTCGTCAATTTCCGGTGTCTAAGGACTTACTTTCATTTCTTTCAGGGACCCTGTATGTTGAAAATTGACATCATAAGGGTAACCCAGATGTTGAAAAGAGACAGCCCAACATCCTACTGGTCGAATTGGTATAACTTAAGTAACCAAATAGAAAGGAAGACGAATAGAATGCATCAATCAGAAAAACTGATCATTCAGACTTATCTGTGGACTGGGATCTGTCATTCTATTACTGAAACTCTCTTTCTGTATACATAATACAACCTCAATTGGTGATGCGAATTTCCATATTACCAGGCAAACATCAATGGTGATAATGCATCAGTGGCTGTGTTTCCATAAAGTGTCAAGTGAATTTGCAAATGTTTGAAAAGTTGCAAAAAAATGTAAATGCAAATAGGTGAGTCTCCATAAACTGGTTTGGAGCAACTAAATGTCATGTTGTGAGAAGGTAGAGATATGGACTACGTTACACGTGACTGTAATAAGAGTAGAAGAAGTATTGTTTAGATAGACGCAGGGGATCAGTTAGCTAATGCTGAGCTGATGTGTTAATAATCTCCTAACATCCAACAGGTCACCAGTGACCCATTGAACGCTCAGAGTTAGGGGTTATATTTGAGGTATGTTTGAACTCCTCTGTAGTGGTACAACACTAGCTATAGTTAGTTTAGAAATAGAGACAAATGACATCAACAAATGATCATTAAAGAAGTAAAACTAGTGTCAATGCAGACAAGCTAGCCCACTATAACTTCTTTTGATGACTAAAAATGACACATTCGAACTAAGTCAAGACATAAACACACTGGCCCCAACATTAATAATAGGATTAACAAGGACATAGAATCCACGGTAACAGTCAGCACGCTGATTTTTAAGTACACTGATTTTAGCTAATGACTATGAGCTTAGAAAAAGAGTTGAACAAATGACCAACTCCCAGCATAAGACAGACTCCAACACAAACTTCACATAAGCAAGTGAAAATCTTACATACTGAATGTTTACGCTCTTAACATGATGTAGTTTAGATTGTGTTTTAGCCACAACCTAAACACAGAAACAAGACGATTTACCCACTCAAATAAAGTCTAATACATACACATTTGTATTAAACACACTTCTTCTGTTATAAGCGTAAATCTAACCTTACATGAAACATCATGGATCTTTTACTTAGTGTTAGGGTTCCATAAAAAAGGTGGATGACAGAATTTATGAATTCCATCTCCCATTAATGCTGTTTCAAAAAAACACCTCAAGTGAGCATATAAACTTTTTAATGAAATTGAGGATGTTTTTTCGAATTTCCATAACAATTTTCTACTGCAAAACGTCTAAATGTTCATACAACATGTTTATGGAAATGCAAGTACTGTAAGGGGTACCTAAGTAAGATCAGGTCATGTTTTCTTTAGCAACACCTTAAAATCCATTTGATTGAGTTTTGGCATTACGATTTATGAGGTTGGGCCGTGTTAAAAGCACTAGGGCAGTAATACACAAAATCCTGATGACACAACCAGTTCTCACCAGGTGTTCACAGACCACATGCAATGGCCAAGCACAATCTTCACAGCAGAAATGCAAATTACAAGTATCCAAAGGTCTTCACAAGCTGTTAGAAGTCACTGGCCCATAATCATTAAGTTTAACCTCTTACGTTTTTTGGAAGAGCGGATTATGCATGACTTCTCTCCAGAGCAGGAATGTCTGTGAGAGATTTACCTCAAAAGACATAGCAGTGGGGGTACATCAGTGCATGGATTCCTATAGTGTCAGCTGTTTATTGTTTAGCAGCAGTCAGCCATCTTGCTGTCCTTGCTGTTTTTTTTTCTTGCCAGGGTGAAATGCTGATGTTTGTTCCTGTCCTTTGGAAGCTTTAGGATTTAGTAGTAACAATCTGCAATTCAAATGCAATTATTGCCTTTACTCTCTCTGTTACTGGCAACTCCATTAGCCAATTATATTAGCAGTTAGCTTTTTTTTTATTGGAATTACTACCAACTGGAGGAACAAAATGTCAGTGTTTTTCCCATGATAGATAATTTCATTTTCAAAACATAATTGGACACAAGCTTGAGTGTGTTGTTACTGGGCATGGAGTAACAAATGGAAACTTAAAACCCTTGAAAAAATAATCTACAACAGCACAAGTAGAGTTCGACTCTTTCTGAAAACCCCATTTCCCCGGAGCTATTTTGCTTAATAACATTTTTGAAATATTATTTTAAATGAATGTAAATAAGTTCAATTGTATAATGAAAGCCAGCCAGGATTTTAGTTATTAGTACACCCCGCTTGTTCCGTTGTGAATATCACACAGAAAAAACAAATGATGATCAGTGTTTGTGGCTGTGTGACCTCTTGATACTGAATCAGGTTTACTGTATATTAGTATGTATGATGTACTAGACCAGGCCGGGTGTCTCAGCCACAGCACTTTTATGTGTATTGATCCAAATTCACCTTTGTCTCATACGGCATGAATCCAGAACAGCGTCAGATAATAACCCTTTCCATCTCTGTCAAAACGCATGATGACTTAACCATGCTGCACCGGGAGTGCCGGCAAACTATTTAGCCTGGAGAGAGAGTGAGAGATAGAGAGGCATGTGTATTTATATATGTGTGTGTGTGTGTGTGTGTGTGTGTTGAGTGCGGGGGTGGATAAGCTGAAAGAGTGACTGTAGCTTATGAGCGAGTGTCTGACAGTGAGAAACACCAAATCAGAGAACAAGTCCTCGCTCACCCAGCAGCTATTGATCCAGGTTCAACAGGCCATCCGTAGACCATTGATCTCCACCACATCTGCTCTCATTGATCATCATCACAGGAGGAGGTGACACGCTGCAAAAAAAACAGTGTCGTAACAAGACATTTTGTCTCATATTCAAGGCAGACATCTGTGCAAAACAAGAAAATATTGTGAAAATAGAGGTGGGATTGTTTTTGATAGTTCACTTGTTCAGGTTCCGGGATTTTCATACACAAACAGAATAAAATAAAGCAGGAAAAGAACATGACACTTCATTCCACCAATTTGCAATGCAGTCACATTTGAAATGACCTTCTTTCAGGAAAAGTAGACTTTGTGCAGACTTCAAAATCCATAAGAACTACCTGCAATGGGTCCATTAGCACACATCCACTTCCATGGTGGAAGTGGAAAGTATGTTGTATCCTGTGTGGAAATGTTTCAAATATGTTAAAAATGCTGCTGTTTTTTATTTCCCCCCATTCACTTCTAAAAGCTGGTTTAAAGTCAGGAACATTTGTCCAAAATTGTGGATACTAAACGTACTCCTGTTTGTCTCTGCTAAAAGACAAACAGCAGTATGTTTGATCTTGCATAGATGTAGTCTATTTTCATACAATGATACTAATTCAGGATTCATATTGAGAAATGTCAGTGGACAAGGCTTTATTTCTATTGCAACCACGGAAATGAATCCCTGTTTTTCACTGAATTGTCATTGTTTATAGCTTGCATTTAACAACACAGGAACGTATAGGTATCCAAGTATCCGAAGAATCCAAGATGCACTTCATCAGAATATTGTAGTTTCTAGTTACATTGCAAAGGATGTTCCAGTTAAATGTACTTTTAGACTTTAATACTGATCTGAGAGGATTTCACTTATTACACCAAATAACTCACTGCAACACACCTATGTCAAATACCCTGAGGATAGCATTCATGGTTGTACAATAATTGTTATTGGTGACTGCTATCATGAAATATTTATCAGACCAATAGGATCCAGTCGTGATCTTTCAGATTTTTGTATTTGTTTAGTTGTATTTGTTTCGTTTATTCATTAACACACCATGGAGAAAACTAACCTAAGTATTTTAGCCCATAAACACAAGTGCTGTATTAAATAAAACATGCTTAACACATTAAATGAATACATCACACCTAGACAGCATGTTTGATCAGTTATCTACCAAGATGACACAGTGTGGGTAACTGGTATCGCAGGTGATGAGAATGTCATGGAGATCTTGGCACCGCAGGACATCAGTCATATTCACCTGGTCTAAAGAGTCAATTTCTGCTGCTCCACATCTAAAAGAAATCAAAATACCCAAGTGGTTAAATAATATAAACACCAAGTCCAAACAGATGCCAAATACTTTACACAATGTGTAACTAAACAACTAAACACAGTAATCATCTGAAGTGGACTGGACCCTGTACAATAATCCTTATGGACTACTTTCCTCGCCCCAGCTCTTCTGGTGGGACCCTGAGGCATCTACCCCGAGGCCTCCTCCCAGTGGGACATGACTCCTGAGGGAGGTGTCCCAAAGGCATCCAGAACAGATGTCCAAGCCACCTCAACTCCTCTCGGCGTGGAGAAGTAGCGGCTCTACTCCGAGCTCTTCCCTGGTGACTGAGCTCCTCACCTGATCTTGTAGGGTGCGCCCAGCCACCCTGTGGACGAAACTAATTTCGGCCGCTTGTATCCGGGATCTCGTTCTTTCAGTCATGACCCAAAGCTCATGACCATAGGTGAGAATAGGAACGTAGATTGACCGGTAAATCGAGAGCCTTGCCTTCCGGCTTAACTCCTTCACCACGACAAACCGATACAGTGACCACATGACTGCAGACGCTGCACCGATCTGCCTCTCAATCCCCCGCTCCATTCTCCCCTCACTCATGAACAAGACCCCGAGATACTCCTCCACTTGAGGCAGGACCTCTCCACCAATCCGGAGAGGGCAAGCCACCTTTTTCTGGTCGATACCATAGCCTCGGATTTGGAGGTGCTAATCCTCATCCCGGCCACTTAACACTCTGCCTCAAACTGTCCCAGTGCATCAAACCTGGACCTTCAGCGTGCTTTAAAACATCTGATGCTAATCAGTTAGCGTTCAACTTAGCATTTTAGCAGAGAACATCTAGTTCCGCTAAGTTACATGATTTAGTCTTTTAGCACATGGTAGTTAACAAAGATATATAAAAGACTTACCTAGAGTCCTCACTGGAGGAAGCAACGATTCTTAGTCTTGTCATCTCTGCCTGTAGCTAGTTAGTAGCAGTTATTGGCTCTGTTTACAGCCGTTTCTCAATTCCAAGTTCAGACTTGTGGACTTCGGAGTTCAGACTTAGCAAGTTTGACTTGGGACTCTCACGTTGGGAGTACAGACTCCCAAGGACCGGAAGACACAGAACGGTCATTCTGCAATTGGAATAGCAGCGTACTTGGGTGTGACTGGCACTGTTTCAGCTCATCTTACATGTCTACTCCAGTCATATTCACTGTGATGTTTAAAACACTACATAAAACACAACCTCCTCTCTCCATTTTAATTTAAAAAACTATAATCATATCAATATGATGTAGTATTAACACATCTGTAGCTTCTTACATTTGATCATGCTTTAGTAACTTATCTGTCCACTTACATGTAGAATTGATAGTTTACTTGGTTCGCCTTAACGTTTTTGAAAAGGGAAGATTTATTTTTGTGTCAGTCACCGTTTCTGTTGATATATTTTTAGTGTCAGCTGTTTGTGGTGCTTTTGAACTGTACTGGGTTACTGAGGGATGTCTCCAGCTTTATTAAGTCTGTTCTCACTACGAGAAAGAAAACATAGCTTTAAGTTATTTTCATAATACTACTGTTGTTGGGTCAGTAGAAAGTGCAGAGACAGCAGTCCTGTACAACGCTGAGGTTAAATAAAAGTATAAAATGATGAACCTTAACTTTGCCGTCAGTCGAACTGATCTGTTCACGAAGAAATTACAGAGAATAATTATAATTTAGACTGAGACCAAAGAATGCCGGAGTCAATTTTCAAGAACGCTCTATCTTGATAAATCAATCACAGATATGAAGTCTAAAGAACTATATTCTTGCCTGAAAAAATCTTAAAACTACGTTTTGTGATCCAACAACGGTAGTTTTCTTGAAAATTACGCCTTACAGTTGTGATTTAATTCTTCCACCATTGTTACATCGCCCGAAGCTTCCGTGGTGCGAAATGCATTGTGGGATACATGGCTGTCTGAAGTCCACACAAGTCACCTCCCAATGCATCCCCGATAAAAAGGGGCAGAGCGAATACACATCCAGGTATTTGGACCGAACTTGGTTTGATGTTAACTTTGAATTTGAACAGTACCTGGGCTGTGACTGATGACGCTTCACAAGTTCACAAGAACAAAAGTCCACAGAAGTACATATATTGGGCTCTTTCCAATTCCTTATTTTTCACCTCCTTGGGTCCTTGACTTCTTGGCCCTCCCATCAGAGATGCGAGTCGAGGAGTTGAGGCAAGGACCCGAGGAGCTACATGCTAAGAAGTGGGAAAAGCCCTTGGGAAGAGCCCATTGAGAAACGGCCTACATCTTCTTCCTCGGTTTGCAGGGGAGGTCAAAGGTCAAGACTTTCTGAGCGGGGATCATCCCACTGAATCCTTTATTTGGAAAATCAGCGCTTTGCCTCATTTTTACAATTAGAGGGTCGAGCTCAAAACATCCAATGTTGGCGCCAATCCAATGGGTTCACGCTGGTTTTAATAGGATGGTGGCAGTGTTTGCCCAAAGTGTCTAATATTGCAGCAGGTGAGTTAACATTGGAATGAACTGGAACCTATGTGCGTCAAGTACCTACACCGATGCCTTGTGTCTGAGTAGCCAGTGGCTTTGACAAAACGGCGATTTTTGACGCCTTGGGAATGAGAAGGGGTTGGAGGAACCAACGAAGAAGAAACAAGGTGAGACATAATGTAAATACAGTATAAATGAAAAACAAAGAACAAGCTGGAGGTCCTGGCAGTCAGCTAAGAAACAAATAATTTAGAATTGGACTGATTTCATGTAATTATAAGGAAGTTATAAATGACCCACTGGCGTGAAAGAATCTTGAAGCAAACAGCAGTGTGGTGCAGTCCCAGAGGAATAGATGTAATTAAAATTCCCCAGGTAGAGTCTATTTTGTCCATAGAAGTTACCAAGAAACACACATCAGTACACATATATTAATATATGGTATGTGTATCATTATTATTATTATTATAGAATTAAACAGCCTAAACAAATTCAACTGCAGGAGATTAAAGGTACAGTGCAATGCAGATTGACAACTCTCCACAAAAGACATTTGAATTCCTTGAAGATAGAAGGTGGGGCGAGTGGATTTGCCATCAAGGCTAATTGCCTCAGGCGTCCCTTGAAGCCGGCCCTCTTCAACATGAAGGATTGCGTTTGTTCTGGCAGACTTGTGCACAGCGTCAGCTGATCCATATCAGCTGACTCTAATGGTGACCGCTACGTCCAAACAAGTGAAAACAACAAGGCAATCTGTAGAAATTTGAGCAGCACCAGAGCTTCTGACATTATGTGACAGGTGCTGTTTGTATTGTTTGCTACTACCTACTATTGTTAATTGTGTAGCGATGATGTGAAGATGAAGAAGGAATCTCTGCCGACACTTTCTTGCTTGATTATAAAAAG
>JAPQRN010000005.1:37649661-37665261 GCA_037367275.1 Coranthus polyacanthus | reverse complement strand
TATCTGTATGGAGGCCTCCCTCCCGGCGGCCGCGGGGGTACGAGGGCCCGATTATCGCTGCTTGCAGCTTTAATTATAATAATATCCATTACATTGCAGACCAGCAATAGCTCTGTATTACCATTTTTAAACAACATTAGTGTACAAGTCACTATTTTTAATATTTCTTTTAAAAACTGTAATGTAAAGGTATAATGGTGTAAAGTAGGGATTCCCAAACAATTTAAACTCAAGACTCAAAAGAAGAATTTGGTGTGTTCTCAGGACCCAAACATTCAAAAATTCATGATGAACTGCAATAATGTCTTCATTTTTCACTGACTCTCCCCACCAAAACAATGCACAGCATCTGAGATGGACAGATCAATGAAGCAAAAACGAACACTCTTCTTCTACTTGATTTAGGTGGAAGAAGTATTCATATCCTTTACTTGAATAATACTAGAAATACCACAGTGAAAGTAATAAAATAAATAAAAAAAATATGTTAAAATATTACTGCAATATAAAAGTATTTTCAGCAAACTATAAAGTATCAAAAATAAAAGTAGGACCTACTCTGCTGATTGCATCTGTTCAAGGTGTAATTTTATCATAGAATATTATGTTACTTTTGTAGTCCTAATGATGTGAGAGCATTATGATGATGTACTTCATCATCGTGAAGTAAATATTGTGTAATGGGTCAATTTATATAGTGCTGTATCAAATCATCAAATATTTATGTAAAACATTACAAGTAACTAACTATAAGTGCCAAATAAATCTAGTGGAGTAAAAATATTTCTTTTTAAAATGGAGTCGAAGTATAAAGTAAAATAAAGCATAACAGTATATCAGAATTGTATTGTACTGCAATAAATACACCGAGTTACTTGAATTCATATATAGCATTTTTATACATTTTATTCAGTCAATTGAGACCCAATAAAAAAGGTTCCTAAGTTTGAGAAAGGCAGATGTAGTGTGTACATGCACCACACACCTGCTGAGATGAGATGAAATGAAATTTATTTATAAATAAAGTTAATCTCTCCCCATATGGGATATATCCCCTTAGGGAAATTCAGTTGTCCTTTTAGCTCAAAATAAAATAGCTGCATATCTTTCTATTTTTAAGCACTCTATTAATAGTTTTACTTTTCTAAAGGGCACATGGAACACTCAGGTCATAGAGTGCGCTCCCATTGCTTTCAGCAAAACATTGAGCAAAAGTCATATAGTACGTCAAAGTCACAGCCAAATGGACAGAGACACTTGTGACAAAGACATGACAGATTCTATCAGCAAACCTTTTCATCACCAGCAGTGTGCCTTTTTGAAGTGTGGAGATGAACCGAGGAAAGCTCTTGCTGCTCGTTCAAGTTGTTCACGGTAAACACAGCAGACGACTCTAGAAGAGTGCAAGGTAGTTTTGAAAATTAATTTAAGAACTTTCTTTAGATGTGATGCTATTGGTCATCTAGAATAGCTTCAGTTAATCACTATATTTTACTGTCAGCCTGGGTTATTTGACATGAAGCTGCTCAAACTTAATATAGAAAGAATTTGTGTTTCAAAGCAATGACCACTTTTAATTGTGTCACCTGGTAACTGAGGTCAAAGATGTATGCTGTAAATAGCCCTCTAAAAGTCAAAACACCTCAGTCTCCCCCTAGTAGCTGGCTGCAGTACGGGTCATAAATCCCGCCCCCTCCATGTTATTCTGAGACTTTGACCAAACTAAAATCTCAAAGTACAGTGTGTAGGTAGATTTCATGACACTCATTTGTTTTCAAATTGTCTTCTTTCTGATCATTTTTTTTAACAAGTTATTTGATGTTATAAAAATGGGTGATTGACAGTTTGGCTCCAAAAAGCCAATGTGGCGACGGCCAAAAAGCAGACTCCTGGCTTCAAAATGGTAGTTCAAAACCCAATGTGAGACATCACGGTGGCTCTGTCCACTTCTTATATGCAGTCTAAGGTCTGAAGCACTTCATAACAGAAAGATACAGAGCCACATGCAGAGCAGTGAAAGGTTACTTGAAAAAGATGGTTGATGAACAGGCAACATGCAGTTAGAGCATGCAAGGTCAAGGCAGGTGAGTAGGCAAGAATTTACCAACAAAGAGATAATATTAATTCAATTTTTCAATTGAATTTTATTTATATAACAGCAATCACAAAACATTATTATCTTAAGGCACTTCACAAATTCAGAGTGAGACCATACAGAGAAAAAACCCAGCAAGTCCAAGAGCATTACCAGTCTTCAAGAGACCATGTGGAGGGACAAGATTATTTATACAGGGTAGCTGATTAGGGAATTGGGAGAAAAACAACTGGATAAATGGAAACATTTCACATCCTTTTAAATTAATGCTCATGGTGTAAATAAATATATCAAACTCTAAAACTAGTGTACATTTTCATAAATTCCTATCCCTCTTTACCTCCTACCAATTCAATCTTTTATACCACTTTAAAAACTGTGAATTGAATTTTACAATGATATCTGATAGAAGACTACGTTAGGCCCCAGAAATGTATACTACTTATATTCACATAGTAAAAAATACATGTACACTTTAAAAAATGTGTAAATGTAACCCATCTTTACTAAATTTCTATGTAAAATTTAGTTAGATATACTTAATTTTTCAAGAAATGTAAAACAAAACCAAAAAATATATAAGTATTTAAAATATTTTAAAAACTTACTATATATATATTTAAAAAAGACAAGTGAATTAATGCTTAAAAAAAATAAGCAACATTAACCCGTTTCAGTAGAAAGAATGCAGAGATTGAATAATGTTTCAATGATTTTGAATTTTGCACTTTTTTATATAATATTTTTCATTGCACTATTTTACAAGGACTTGATTAATCTAAATTTATTTTCTTGAATTATTTATAACTCTAACTAAATCTAACAGAGCACATTTGATTAACTTTTTAACATACATTTTAATTGTGTTACAACCTTAAATCTACTCTATAACTTTAGAAGTCACGTTGTTGCCATATGTTTTATTTACTAACCAGAGATCTCATTTTTTACAGTGGACTTCAGTGGATAATCTGTGCAACATTACATTTCATACTATATTTGCATAGTTGCTGTAAATTAAATTACTATGGAACTGAGTCTGCAATTTACCTACAATAAACAAGGGAGCATGGGAGGAGCTGTGTTTTCCCCCTTCGATTGCAGATTTGCCCTTTGCGGTGCCTGCTTGTCTGAAATTCCATTCACCTCGTCGCCAGTGATTTACTGCATCTTATGGAAAGTGAAAAGACGGCGCCTGCCCCAGCTGTTTTGCCATGTTTGGTCTGGCTCTACTGTACTGTACCCCCTGTTAATGTCGTAGGACAACACAGCAAAACATCCATTATGCTAAGGAATGTATGGTACAGTTTCTTGGAAATTCAGTCGCCTCTATTACTACTACTACTACTTTTCCTGATTATTTTTAACAATAATGTCTGATTGTGTGACTTCTAATCTTCTCACACCTATTGTTTGATAGCTTGTCATTACAAAAAAAAAACACATTTTCCCTTTTCTTTATATCTTTCATTTTCATCTTCAAACACTTAGTAACACAAATGGCTTTTTCATCAAGTCCCCCAATCTAGTCTATCGAGTGGGCCACGATAGTGACGGAGGTTGACTAAGCTCCTGAACTACGATTATCAAGCAGAGGCCTTTTGTGTCTATCGGTGCATGTTTGGCGACTCTCTGTCTCCAGGTTATTATATTACCGAGCTCCCTTCACCTGATTAAGGTTTTATCTCCAGCCACAGCTGTTCAAAAGATTATACTGTAGTCTGTGACATTATTTGAGCCACACGAGCCACAACGCCCAGCTGCCAGGAGACTGGGAAAGAAAATAAAATGCCTATACCTATTGGGGAAAATAAAACATTATCACACCTTGGCTTTTAGCGTGGTTGTGACAGCATGGGCATGGGTTTCTTTTGAACATTGAGGCAGGAGGTGGGGGACTCATTAAGCCAGGCTCTAGGTAGTTCTATACCAGGAAATTTGAGAATCAACCACTTCATTTCTTGCATTCTGGTAAATTCTGCACCAATTTGTGCCTTTTCTGTATCAGTTTATGATGGAAATGTCTTTATGTAAAGGAAAACACAAAATTCCGGTACTAATTTAGTGTCTTGTGTTCTTCACATTGTTTTCATCGCTTGCATCTTGGTGCATCTTTTACATTGTTTTCATTTTGTTTTGCATTTTACATCATTTTTTCCCCATCTCTTCCATTGTTTTGTTTTATTTTTGTTGTTTGACTTTGTTTTTGTTTAGCATTTTTTACATTGTTTTGATTTTCTTTTGTGTTTTATGTTGTTTTTGTCTTGTGTCTTTGTTTTCATTTTGTTCCTTGTTTTACATCTTATTGCACCTTTTACATCGTTTTCACGCTGTTACATCTTTTTCTGTCTTTTCCGTCTTCTTGTATCTTTTACATTATTTTCATTTTTTTACATGTTTTACATTATTTTTCTCTTGTTGCATCTTTTTCAGCAGTTTTTGTCTCGTTGAATATTAACTCTGATTGCAAAATTAACAAAATATGCAACAAATCACTAAATCCAAGACTATGTTTTCATCTCGTTATGGCTTTAGTCTTTTACGTTGTTCTTGTCTTGTTGCTTCTTTTGTATACTGAGAGGCAATGAAAATGCAACACTTTCGTTTTGTGTTTATTTTGGTTCATGAAGTGTGTAGTTAATTTTGTGAATACATGAGTGAAACTGACCCTCAAGACAGGATGTCATATTCCAGTTGTCATCATGAGGATTACTCAGGACAGTAGGGCACTAGTTTCTGTTGTTTTGAGTATAGTGTACAGACTGAGCATAACAGTAAAGACAATGACTTAAATGAAGGAGTGGTAATTGTCTCTATATAAAGGTAAGAAAAAAAATGATGAAATGGAATTGCTGCACTGGACCAATGCCATGCATATCAACTGCCAACAGGAACCAGGTCTTTTTTTTTTTAGGTCTTTTAAAGGCCAGAGCGAGTGCTTCTGAAGTTGCCGCTATTTGGGCTGTAATGCATCCACTGTCACAAGGTTGCATCAGTGACATGACATACTGGGCTCTGTGAATGATTGGCCTCGTCATGGGTGTATGAAAATTGGTTTGGATATTAGATGAGGAAGAAACAGTGTTGCGTTTTCATTGCCTATCAGTGTATTTCTGTTGTTAATGTTGAAAAATCTTCTGCACGTTCATTTTTCTTAGGAAAACTAGAACAGATCTACAACACATTTGACCATAACTGATTAAAACATTGACCAGATCTGATAGAGATTGAGACCTTGTTAAAGCATCTGTGGTGGATAATTACATTCATCACAGAACCTTCAGTGTTTGTATGAGCTCATAATTCATATTTATATGTTGGAAGTCAAAACAGAAGACTTCTGCTTCTTTCATGTTTTTATCGAGGGGGACAAATCCCCTGTATTGACCTGAAATCTTTGTTTTATTTTTTATTTTTTTAAGCATGAATGGTCTAGTATGTGATTTTAATATGTAATAAATAACAGAAAAAGACAGATACAACTGTGTGTGTGTGGGTACAAAGTTTTTTCTTATACTTACATTTGTTGCTTGCCCCGCAAAATGATGGTCTCTATATCCCTGATCCCAGAGGCCAACCTTTATTCCCTGTCTCTGAATCTAAAAGGCTTAAAGGCTCCGAAGCTCTTTGTAATTATTTTTTTAAGGTTTATCTAGCATGATTTGTGTTGACATCTTCAATTAAATGTAAGCCCTGACGCAGAAAGAGGAGGAGAGGAGAGAACGCAGATTTGTTTAGATTGCAAAGTTCAACTAAAATGTTTTGTTGCCTATAAGCTAAGATGAATGAATGTTTCACCTCACTGAGCAGTTACAAAGGCAGTTTTTTAAAGCATTATTTAATAAAAAAACAAACACTTTCAACCTTCATGCTGTAGATTTTTCTGTTTTAAGTTGCTTCCATGTTCCCCTAAAAAAATGACTCACAGCAGTATCATACACAGCACAACAAGAAAAAACTACTGAAAAACAGAATGTAAATGTTTGAAGATGCTCCAGAATCCATACATATGTTATGAATGAAAGGTGCTTTTATTTATTGTAGAGCACTTTGTAAATGCAAAATAAAATGGAGATGCATGAAAGTGGCCGCCGTATCGACATACAAATTGTGTCTGCAGTAAAATAAGATGAAAACCAGATGTAAATATTATATTGGATTTTGCAGTTTGTCTACTGTGTCCCCGTAAGGTAATTACACTATGTTGCAATAAAATTAGTCTGCATATGCATTTATATATAATTTACCCGATGCTTATAACTTGCCAGTTCAGAAAAATGGTGCATATCTGAACAAAAGTATGCAAATCCTGGATTAGTCCGAAGCAAACGCATTTGAAAAATGTGTGACAATTCCAGTTCAGCATCCTAAATTGCTGAGGCCGTGACAATTTAGGTAAGAAGTGCTGTTCTCTCTGATGGCTGTCAGCGTGACTAAAACACTCCATTTTGCACCTTTTCGTAGGAGTGAGGTGAGGCTCGAGTTGCTCAAAGCAGCATCAGCTCATTATGGAGGAAGATAGAGGTGATATCCAAGATGGAATTGAGTTTAGTCCCTAACCTCCCCTCTGTGCTCAGGGGTGTCTCCGCTCAGCTCCATAACAAGACCCAACTTTTCTTTTCAGTGCTTTATAATCCTATATGCTCTACATCACACCTTTACCTACTCACCTATGTTACAGGAGTCATCAGAAAGTTAAATCTGAGGCATGTGAGGAAAGCAAACTCAAAAGGTGATATAGCGGACCTCTTTTCCTGTCCTCGCGTTACACTGTACCATGCAGGGGAAAAAAACAAAAAACAGTGCCCTTTACATTACACTGTACTCTGAAAACGTAACGCATTGTCCCTCTGCATTACTACAAGCCTCTCCTCCAGCAGAGGAAGCCTGTTTTCTTTATTTATTTTTAAAGCACAAGGAAAATCAAACAGACTGATTCTTACTCCTTCTAGTCTCTCCAGGTAAGACTAAGCCCTGTGAAGTTGTTATATCATGTCTTCTATGTGAACGTTTTATGCAAATGTAAGTCCATGAAAGGTAGTGCATACTTGAATGTGGAGGAGGTGTTAGAAACAGTGTGACTACTGATGGGGTCCTTTTAAAAATACACCGTTCCTTTCATTTACACCAAGGGTGACCAGGTGTCCCCACTTTGTGAAGGATTGCACAGCATTTTTGTCCTCATCTTTGTCCCCACTTTGTCCCACATTTAGATTTTGAAGAGAACACATGAGTTCAAGCAGATTAAAGCCAGGGTTTACATCCAAAAGTATCATACAACAGAATTTTTTGAAAATCTGCAATACAAAAAGTGCATTTCTGCCTATTTCCATGTTATTTCAGATTGAAATGAATATGAGAACTGAGATACTGATCTACTGAAACATTCAGATCGGGAGATTATTTTGTTCATTTTGATTATTTTGTTCATTTTTTAAATATTTTTGTTGATTTCATTGATTTTTTTTTTCTTGTTCATTTTCTTGTGTTTTAATTCATTTTACTGATTATTTATTTGTTGTTTTGTTAATTTTGTAAATTAATGAATTAATTTTATTAATTTTGTGACTTTTAATTTTGTTATTTGGTTCATTTTTGTTCTTTTCATTGATTTTTTTTTCCGTTGATTTTGTTGCTTATTTTGATTCATTTTATTGATTGTTTTGCACGTTTGTTGATTATTTATTATTCATTTCTTTTTTTTTCATTTCTTCTTTTCACAATCCTCCCACATTGATCTTAATAAAGGCAGAATGTAATGTGACACCAGTTTGTCTACTGCCTCTAGGTGGCAGCAGAGCTCTATCCTCTTAGCCATGTTCTCTGCTGATGGGTGACTCCACTGCACCATGCTGAGAAAGTCACAGTGAAGAAGGCTGTGTGACCACCGAGAGCAGCACCAGTAGTGAGTATACAAAAGGATGAAAAGACGGGAGGGAAGCGTCTGGTGTCTTTGATCCAAGCAGATGCAGAGTACAGTAGGCTAAGGTGCCTTTTTCTTTCAGTCTTTACTTCGTGGTCTTTATTCTCTGTTGTGCTACTTTCCCAGTCTCCTAAACTGTCACCACGCACTGTTTTCGAGAGTCATCCCCTTTTAACGCCCTCATTGAGGAGGCAGCCATTAAAATTGCACAAATGCACTTTTGCCAAGGCCGTTCGGGAATTCTGTACGTACCGTGCAAGGTTTCCTGGGTGCTCTGAAGGTGTGGCCTAACTATCAGTATCACTTTTTTTCATATAAAAATAGACTGTTGGCTTCCTGCTGGGTAGAAACCATTAAACAAATGACTTTTTAGCCCCAAGCTGACTTTGAAAAACATGTGGGGTTACAGTGTATACTATTAGTGCAAAGAACACAGTCACTTTGTTTTATCTTTCGTCTCTTCCCTCCTCTAGGCGGTACTTGTTTCTGGGTTACCATTTGCATTAGGTTGTTAAAGCCGTGCACATCCGTTTGTGTCTCTTCACACGTCATGTATGATTTTTTTTTTTCTCTTAGTACTTTAATAGAGGAAAGTCTTCAGGTATCCGGCATATTTTAAACCTTTCACTTTGATCATTAAGTTTGATCGACTCTGCCCATTTTTTTCTTTTTCTTTAGAAACTTATATTCTTGATCAACAATCAAAATGACAGTATGCAGTATGGGAGAAACATTTCCCCTGCTATTAAAAAAGGCTTTGAATTAATGCAAGTTGCTAAATTAAAATCTTAAAAGTAATAAAAGTTAAATAACTCCCTGTCATATTTCACTTTGTTTGTGCTACTTAAATACATGACATGACACTTGTGAGATGTAGTGCATATATTACATTCTTTTCCTCCATCGTTGGCAAGATAGATTGCATGAAACATTCTCTCATACCCCGCCCACCTTCCTCCCCAAAATACTTGTGGGGAGAAAGCCCTGACTTATGTAAAGAGGAAGAGAAAACATAATAAGAACACATTTTCTTCCCATACATAATGCCTCTGCTGCTTGTCAAGTCAAATTTGTAACTCGTTTCATCTCGTAAATATCACTGAATCCAAGTAATCGGGAGACTGACAGAATAAACACAACCAAATTTATTTATATAAACACTATGTATTTCAAAGACTTCCCGTGGAAGCAAACATTTTTTTTTCTGTCAAGAAAGTTTTGTATTGGGGGAAATGCAGCATCAGCATAAACAAAAACACAGAGGCTTTAATGGATGATAAATGGCTCAAGACTTAATTGGTAGAAAGAACGCACACCTTATTGTTTCCTCCTTATAGCTCGTATTCAACCGTTTAAAGGAGGGGAAGAAAACCTATTAATTAGTAATCACCTTACACATGAGGATATTTGATATTTTCTGAATTAAACAGACAAAATGAATACAAATTCATCAGTCCTATAATGGCATTTTCTTACCAGGAGCTGCTAAACACACACCCGTTTATTATATTTTCCTTGTGTGAGGCAAATAAAGTTTGATTACTTTCCCACTTTATATTTCCGTCTTGGGAAACAAAGAGAATTAGAGAGAAACCCTTATGAATGCAAGGGAAAATTACCTAATGATTTACTTCGTCTGCGGCGTCAAGCAACAATAACTTCCCTCGCAAACTTCATCAGAAATGCAATTCTCTTCCCTCGCTGCCAAAGACATGCCTCGTGTTCGTCTGTGTTCTTGTGCCAGCAGCATTATGTGCAAGACCAGGTGATAATTCACGCTTCACAGGCCCTACAGCTTTTCCATTATGGTCCGGGTTCAAAAAGTTCAGAGTGGCATATTGCGGTGCAAATTGCAGGCGAAAGCATGACAGAAGTGAGTGGAATCAATTACAGCGAGTATGACACACATCAAAAGAATAAGGGGAAGTATACGCTAACTTGATAAAAAAAAAGAAGTCATGCGTCGGTTGACAACTCTTATTCTTCGAAGACAAACTCCGGGACATTTACTTATTTCTTCTTCTTCTTTCTTCACAGGTAATCTTTCTCGGAGGAGATACGCCGCTACAGTAGTCATAAGGTAATAGGAATAGGAGGTAAGCTAATTAAGCATCATTTACAGCAGTGGGAAAGAGTGTTAGTGAGACAAAAAAAACCTCTTGAATATAAAAATCCCTAGTGGCTTGTGTGTCTTGTGCCATACATGATAGTGGAGGAATTTTACTGGGTGTGAATCCCTGCTTGTTATTTAAATTTAGTTCAGTTCAATTGAATTCATGTTGCTGCCATTTAACTACAAGGTGCAAACTGCAAAGAGTCATTATATGCTGCTCTCAAAATCCCTTGTCCTGTCAAAATTTCTTTTTCTTCTTTTGCCTAGTTCAACATGCCTACAAAGTGCTCTGTGATGCTGACTCATACAGTACAACCAATGGTGTAGATTTGCATGTGGACTGTCGGGAAATGTACCGACCAGTATTTGAGGAACCTAGTTGTATAGGGTTTCGTTTAGATCGTGAAATCTGTTAGAGGACTACGCACATTCATTCACAGCACTAGAGTCATTGGGGTACGATAACTACTGTTTTCCTCTGCATATGCTGTACACAGCAGTACACATAACACAGGCCTGAGTTTGTCCATGTCAACATGTTTTGTCATAACACTACCAAAAAACAAAAGAGACATTGGGAGCATATTCATCAGCCAGAGTGTCAATAAGAGGTAAACGAGAACCCTATGTTCAGTCAGAGCTGTCCACTATCCTTGCAGCATAATCTGTTGGTGCTGTTCTCTCAATTACTATAAGTTATGGCTAAAAATGTGTTTTGTGAAGTCACAGCGACCTTAACCTTTGGCCACCAAGTTCTAATCAAGTGAATGTTCGTGCCAAATTAGAAGCAAGTCCCACAAGGTGCTTCTGAGAATGATCAGACACAAGTTTACAGCAATATTGACCTTTGACCACCAAAATCTTTTCACTTCATCCTTGCATCCACGTGAATGTTTTTGCCAAATGTTGCTGCATTCTGTCTGGGATATTGTGATTTAAACATAAAGGGAACTGACCAGCAAACAGACAAATAAACCTTCTTATGGAAATGTGCTGTGGATGCATCTAAAAACTGCCAAGTCAGAAGGCACATTATTTTGAAATTAAACCTACTATCTAACATCACCAGCCATCCCACTGTGGAAAATATTATCATTTAATGTTAGCTGTTACAGTGTTAGCTAATGTTAAATATCAAGCTAACCTTGGCTTCTCTTACCTATAGACTAGCAGTCAGATTTCCATTGTCAAATTGTGAGACACATTTCTATAAATCCCTTGAAAATGTCACTATTAATGAATTATTGTGAATGAGAGATGGCAGCAGGTTAGTGATGTAGAGCAGACTAATGAAGAAGCAGGTGCATATTCTAGGCTTCACTTGAGTTTTTTATTTTCACTTATAGAATTCTGAAGAGGCATCATTGTTTAGGATTTTCAGCTAATACCTGAACATCAATATGAAATACCAGGGCCTTCCTGTGTGGTGTTTGCATGTTCTTCCTGTGCCTTGTTGGTTACCCCCGCCATCAAAATCATGTATACGAGGTTAATTCACCTATCAGTGTCCTTGACCAAGGTACTGGCTTAGATCTGGAGTTAGTGCCAAAGCGCCTTCAGTGGCAGCTACTGCTCCTTGTGTGTGAACTTGGATGGATTAAATGCAGAGGTTGAATTTCCCTACAGGGATAATAAAAGTGGACTTTAACTTTAACTTCCTACAGCCTTTAAAAGTTAAATTATATGGTCTGCAGTTTGAAAAAGATCTCAAATTTCAAATCAATTTAGTTTCACCCTAAAAAATTAAGGGGTCCATATTAACCAAATGTTTATGTATAGGCCTATATATAATTTTCATCAATGCATCATTTTATAAGAAACTGAGAAATCAAGTAAAGATGTCATAGGACAGGTTGAGGGAGAAGCAGCAGGACCTGCTTCAGCTGGGTCCAAAATTATACAGCAATTAAAACATGTACACTGTAAGCTATTATGCAATGATTGTAAAGTACCTACGTGCATATAATGTGAGCATAATCTATTTATTTTGCTGTTAATTTAGTTATTTTAAATCAAGATACAAGAATGATTTCACATTGATACAGACCAGATTTCGTGGGGTGGTCTTGTGTCTCTATCAATGCTGAGACCAAACCTTCGCCCTTGAGTATGAGCAGGCAGCACTATCACACAGACAGCTGTAAATCTGGCTAAGCGTTTATTTCATTTAAGCTTGACTTTCAACCTCAGGCCACAAATATCAAATTACTCACACCTTTGGTGCAGCATTGCACTCTTAACACGTACATAGGCTACTCACCCTCATACTTGGCACCTGCCTACTGACAGGGAATTAACAACACAAGACAGGGTGATTTTGAATGGTTATTGGTAAACCTTCACTCCTAAAATCATGATATAGTATATTTAGCCATCCAGTGTATAAGAAGGATCTCAGGATATTTAGAAGGATCTACTTAGAGAAATTGAATTTAATATTCAGAATTTTGTTTTCAATAGTGAAAAATAACAAGTGTTGTGTTTTTGTTACTTTAGAATTAGCCGTTTATATGTACAGAGGACAGCACATTGTTGTTCAGAGTCTGCCGTTTTATAGCAAGTGGCATCCAATGTTAAGGTGCATTACAGTTGAGTGTGGACCAGAATTAATATTCTCTTAACTGAAAAGCCCAGAGCAGACAAAACAAACTGACTCTAACAAGGGACTAGGTGAAGGTGGGTGAGCATTCCCTTGGTTGCAATCTCCAACGTCACAGATGTCACTAAATATCACAACCGTTACGTGTGAAAGGTGAAAACGTGACACCATGAAAGTCATAAAACACAGTAAAATATGATTAGTCAGGATCTAATGTGCAGTCTGCCACTCAACAGCAAAGCAAGTCATAGCAAGAATTTATACAATATTATAATCTTATCACTTTGTTTTGGACTCGATGAAATAACTTGGAATCATTTCTAAGTCTGGCTCATAGGATGTACTCTGCTGGAATAATCCCGCTATTGGCCAATTATTTTAGTCTGCTATCTGTGTGTTACATTTTCAAAGTCCCCCTCACTATGTGAAAGAACAACAACAACCACCACCACCACCGAATCGAAGCTCTGACAAAGACATACGTCGTTTTACTTGCCATTTTCTTTTGTGGGGATTTAGTCATTTTAAGGCTCACTTGCACGCTTGCAAATGTTCCACCCAAAAAAATTCACTGTAGCTGCATCTTGTGCTTGTGCCCAAAATGAGTGTGATTCATTAAAAGAAGTAGAAACTAGTCAAACAAACCCTATTCCAGAATGATAGTGGATGGTGCCAGTCCTATCGCCAATGCTGCTCTAACAAAGTGTGGAGGTAGGTCTGGCTATGTGAGACTAGTGCCACATTGTATTACAAATGTGAAAGCTGAACTTGTGTCGAAGAGCATGCCAGAAGAGCTACTCAGCTGCCAAAGGTAAGAACAACATCTTATTTTAACCAAGCACATAGACTGGGGCTTATGCTGCATTCATACCCTGTTTGCCAGTTTGACATTTGTAAATAGCATTCACATCAACATCCAAGTCATAATTACAACTGGAAAAAAAAAGAATTTTTCTGAGCGCTGATATCACAGATACATGTGCCCATTTGAATGTGCAATCACAGTGTAACACCATGCTGGGGCATGATGAAAACAACAGTGGGCACTGTATTGACGAGGGCAAACAGTGTTGAATAAGAATTAATGACAAGACTAACACATGAATGTATGTTGCCCAAGTAGGCTGAAAGAGAAAGCTTCATTAAGAGGACAACCACTGTTTGCACATAAATTTGACTTTAAACATTAGGCGGTTATGATGTTCGCCTCCCTTGTAATATATAATGATAGTCCCCAGTTTCACCTCTGTCCAGTGTGCTCCTGCAAATGATCAGTTCACCCTACTGCATAATGATGTGATTGAATAATAGATGCTGTCAAGAGTAAACAGTATCACAGCCAGAACAATAGACAAATAAAATGATGAGCAGTGCAGAGAGGGATGAATAATCATGGTTTTTGTTGCTAAGATAAAAAGGTGTAGAAAATACTCAAGAGAAGAGGATGATAAAAGATAAAATTAATCAACACATACTGTAGTCTGGTGTCAAAGCAAAAGGAGGAAAAACTAGCATAAAGTGTCAGGGCTTTGCACACCTACCTTGTTTGGTCCAGGCTTTGGGACTTTCCAGTTTGATTCAAACCAAATTTACATGAGTCAAACCTCCCCTGGACCACAGTGTGGATCAAACAGCTGGTCTTTGGTCTGACTAAAAGAGGTGGCCTCGGTCCAGATGAAACTGAACCATGTTTGGTTCATGTAGTGTGAAAACACTTTTTTGGATGTTTGGACCTTTCAGACCAATCGCAGGAATTTACACAAGGCTATCATCGTGACAAACAAAAGAAAAAAATAATAATGAACCAACATGCTGATGTCAGCCACAGCCCTCTGGAAATGGAGAAGCAGTACACGTAGATGACGACATGGGACTTTGCAGTGTGAAAGCAAAACTAACCAGACAAAATGTATACAGTGTAAAAAATACAAAAAAAAAACATGAACTTTGGTTTAGACCTTGATTTGAACTTTCAGAAAGTGAACTTTGTGAAAACATGGTCCACCATGTCCGCCAGTACACTTTCAATGCTTCTTGGTTCTTAAAACTAAAAGGCTTTAGGTGCATCTCCAGCTGTTTGCATGTGCATTCTGAACTCCCACATAAAAAACCCAAAGGTAAATTAACATTTGTAAAAACCTCAAAATATTACAAAAAAAGTAGGGCTGTCAATAGATTTAAAATTAAAAAAAAAAAATAATCACACAATTTTTTTCTTAACTGAAGATTGTAATTTATTTTTAAATGTAAAAATTACTGAATTAAGGAGGAATAAATACAAAAATAAAAAATACATTTAAAAAATATATAGAAACGTATATAAAATATATTTAAATTCTTTTGCTTAATAACATCTTCATACCATAAAAACACTCTCCACTCTCCTGTGAACAACAAAACTGTCATGGACAGCTTCAGACATAGTTTTGTTCTTATTTCTGTCGATGCAGAAAAGAAATGAGGCATATAGATTAAAGTTCAATTTCAAATCCACTAAGATAAGCTTTGAGGCAATAATTTTTCAAATGTACAAATGTAAATGATAATTAAGAATGTTCAGGTCCAGCAATTCTGAAAGAACTGAGCTGAGAGTTCAGATGATGACACCTTTTCACTCTATTTGACTCCATACATCAGGTCATTCAGTCACACACTGTGACAGACCAGTCATAATCAGGGACCAACCATCAGGGTCATGTGACCATCATACAAAGCTGCTTCCACATATATTACTATCTGCTGGTTCTACAACTGTACATGGAGGTGGAATCACATAAATTGATCCTAATGTGATGTATAAGACAAGTAATGCTATTTAACACTGATCATAGGTCTGCTGGCACAGGAAGTAAACAAAACTGCATTAATTT
>JAPQRN010000005.1:37600293-37622987 GCA_037367275.1 Coranthus polyacanthus | reverse complement strand
ACCAATCCTTCAATGCAACATTGGTTTGTGCTTTTCAGAAACCCAGCAATTACTAGGTATAACAGTAAACAACGATGGAAAGGAACTCCTTTTAAAACTACCATTCAGTTCCCTCATTTATGGAAACTCTGCTTCACATATTGCAGTTCCAAAAGGGAAAACAAAAGACAAATAATGAGAGAATAAACAATAAGGCAAGATGTTTTTAATTGGGTTGAACTGTTCCTTTTCAGTCTGTACTGTCTCTCGCCTCATCTCTCATCTCCTGTTGTCGACTTGTCACGTCAGCATAACTAGGTGTAGCAAAAATACCAACCATGCTCAGTTATGAGCAACAGCAGCTATCTGACAGGTTTTTGGTTTTTTGCCTTGCCTTTTTTAATCATTTGTATGAAATAAATATCCCTAAAAACAATCTGAATACTGTATTTGACGTTAAGGGCAGGTTTCTGCAGACTGCGACATAATGTGACTGTGGTAGTGGATTTGCTCGAAAGACATCTAAACGATGACATGGTTACAGTTTGGCTTAGTAGGTTTAGGCATAAAAACAACTTGGTTATAGGGTTAGAAAAGGGGTCGGGGTTAGGGTTTGGAAAAAGGGTCAGAGAAAGTGCTAAAATGAGAAAGACAAAAAGAGAAAATGCAAAAATAGACACAACATGAAACAGGACATGAACCCTGGTCTCCTAGGTATAAGTCCATAAACTTTGGTGTTCTTCTAGTCTGGCTCGTATAATGTGAATATTTCCCTTATCGTATTGTCATTCTTCTTCCTTCTGCTATCTGTGCATTATCACTTTAAAAGTCCTCCTTGCTACATGAAAGAACAACAACCTATGAGATGCAACTATACACTGAAAATGGCAAGTTCTGACAAAGACACGTCTTGCTGCCACTGCATCCTGTGTTCAGTGCTGCCTAAGATGAGTATGATCAAAGAACTAGACAAGCAACTGAGAAAACATTTTATTTATTCCAGAATGATAGTGGAGGGCACCAGACCTATCTCCAGTACTGGCATAGTGCTAATGAAGTGTGAAGATGCAAGACTTGTGTTCCACCATAACCACCACCAACACATCCTGTTAAGGTTCTTACCTACTTACCGATGTCACCTGGCCCATGTCGCCAATTTCCGACATTTCTAAGGGCTTACATTGACTTCTATCAGGCGTTTGGGTTGGATTGTTGATATACAGAATCCAGGGTGTTTGGCAGTAAAAGTACTTTGGTTAGAGTTAGGAAAAGATTGTGGTTGGTTTAAATATTACTAAATACAATGTGAATATTTTTTTATCCTATGTTTGCAGTCTTTTTCTGTATGAAACCAAGTCCTGCTCTCTTTCCCAAACCTTAACCCTAACTATCGTTAGATAGATGCATATGCAGGTAATTTCTGAGAGAAATGGTTGAAGCACATTCATGAGTGGTTATAGAGTTTTAACATGATATTCATGTATGTAGAAATATTGATGTGAAATGTATTTTTGGTTTAGAAACTTTGAGATGTGGGTTACCTTTTCTCCTTTGCACTTGCATATTTGGCCAAAGAAAAAATAGGTGCAGTGTGGCTGTTACTGTTACCACTAATTCTTTGAATGTTTTGCTGGAATCAAAATCTATATGTGTCAAAGATGAAAAAGACCATCCAGACTGTTATCAGTGAAAGGTGTAAAAGCAGCATCTGTGATGGTCTGGGGCTGCATCAGTGTCCACATGTCTGATCTGAAGAGACCATCCATGTGAAGACATAGATTGAAGTTTACAGAGACATATGTTGACATCAAGTCCACATTTTTTCCCTGAAGTCTGTGTTTATTTCAACAGCACAATGCCAGACCTCATTCTGCACCAGGTCCAACAGTGTGGCTTCATAGTCACAGAGTGCGTGAGCTGAACTGTCTCTGTCTCCTGTCTCCTGTCTGTCTCCTATTGAACATGTATGGACATCGTGACAAGGAGACTCAGACGACTACCACGGACTGTTGAGCAGCTCAAGTCTAGTAAAGAGCAAGAATGGACACAAATTCCACTTGCAGAAGTGGAACAATTAGTGTCCTCAGTTCACAAACAGTTAGGAAATGTAATAAAAAGAAAAGATGATGTAACAGAGTGGTTAAAATGCCTCTGTCCTAACACTTTTATTGAGTGTGTTGCTGACACCAAAATGTAAATTTGTTAATATTTGCAAAATTTGTTTGAAACATTGAAAATCTTTTCTTTGTACCTTTGTCAGTTAAATAACTGTTGAAATTAATTAACAAATAACAGATTTTAGTTTTCATAGCATTTTATAAAATGTCCCAAATTATCTGGAAATAGGGTTTGCACAACAGCTTGATGCAGTGAACATACTGGTGTGCTTGTGTGCTCTTGCAATTTGTCTGACTATAAATGATTTCTGGGTTAAATATTACCCTCCCCAGAGACAAAACAAAATGAGTTTATCACCATAGGATATTGTTTGTCATTTTTCATGTCACGTATCCAGCTGGAAAGCAAATTGGGATTTTGTTTCTCTTTTCTCTTTTGTTGAATCAACCAATAGTGAAAGCTTTGAAGCTGCCACTTTGCCAACTTGATTTAGGACTGGGCGGACACAAAGCAATGGCTTTAAACACGTTAAGTGGTGTGATTATGTAATTATTGGCAGAAATGGTCATCCAATAGCAGCTTGTATGTATAGCTTATTTGTGTTGTAGGATAAAAGCACAGCAACAGATTCAATCGCTTTATGCGCTGACATGATTATGTATTCACAACATGGGACTCTGCAATATAGTACATGGCTCCCAGCAGCTTGTGTACAGTAGAAGAGCTTGGCTATAATCTCGTCGATTACATTAACTAAGCAGTTTGCAGGCACTGCATTAAAATAGAGTACCAAGGGTTTGTAAGTTTGAATCACTTTTAAAGGGTCACAAGCAACTAACCTCTGATTTTAACTGACTGTTCTTCTTTATTATTTATGGAGACTGGACAGGAGTTACCTGGAGGTAGAAACAGAATGAAACTGTAAAAAGGACTGTAGGAAACTGTCAAAAAATGTATGACAGAGGAAGATATTTTACCTCAAAATAATAGAATGCCTTTTTATTTCTTTCTCTTTTTTTTAAAGCTTAAGGACCTACCCACAGGGATGGGCAAGAGAGGGAAAAGAAACCACTGCCGCTGCATCCTGGAAGTAGTACAGGATGATGGACGATATGCTTAGACCTAAACATCACATTAATCCTCCGGCCCAGTGCGACTCCCCCAAGGACGCAGCAGCAGTTTCTCCTTCCACCATGAGCACAGGGCAAAAGACAGGCAGCTTTCGAAGAGGACACACCAGTTGCAAAGCACGGGGAGCCAGACTGGCTGGTGATGCTCCAGGAAATGAAGAAGAGGGGGGGGGGGCAGAGAGACCATTGGAGCGAGAAGTGCATGAGAGGGAGACATTATAGGGAGCAGAGAGGTAGGTGACTGGAGAGGGAGGATGGACTTTTCACCAAAGCCGTTGGAGAGAGAACACAAGGCTAGAAAGGGATTCACAGAGAGTATGATATAAGACATGACAGACTGGTGGTCATTTCGAAGCTCCCCTGGTGCTCAAAAATAGCCCTGTTTGATTGTTTTTTCTTATTTTTTTGATCATAGTCATTTGAAATCTTACAGTTCCCCCTGTGCTTCTTATTTTTCTTGATTCACCCCACCTCAAAAATGCACATACATTTGGTACGTTGGGTTAAGTCAATTTATTCACACTCACGGCTGTCAAAATATTTAGCTTCTCATATTCCCTGATTTCTGAAGTCACACATATTATGTGCACTTTTGTGTTGACTTCTAGTCTAGTCTAGTCTTCAGTTATTAAAATCTCTACTACCAATATTTAGTCAATGACTGTAACAATGCAAACCTGTCAAGAAGTCACGTGGATTAAGGTACTTTATAGGAGGTATTTGTAGTTATGAGATTCAAAAAAATTAACTCTAACTAACTAACTGTAAACAGCAGGGGGCAGTAGTGAACTAGAAAGTACCCACTGCTACCACCACTGAATTAATGCAATGATAATCATTGAGAAAACGAGTGAAGCTGTCATGCATTATAGCTCAATTAGCTCAGTTTTTAGCAAGAAAACAGTAACAGTAAAGCCCTCCATTTGGAAAGTTTTTCCATAACAACTAGTGTTGTCAGCAGCTGCACTAATGATCAGAGCTGCCAATTTTGGTCTGAACAGCATATCAACAAATGGTGAACTTAGCAAACACAGTAACATAACAGAGTATCTTTATACCTTAGTAAGCATCTCTATGTTGACAACTTACCAGTGTAGAAGTTGCAAAATTACTTCTTTACTCGCTGGAAGCTCTCTCCAGTGAGGAAAACAACAACAACGCTAACTCTTATTTTATCTCTATTTTTATCACTTCTTTTCTTTGAGTGTAAATGTTGTTTCTTACAGTAGTGGATGGTTGTCATGATAATGGTCACATTATAAAAAGTTTAAGCCATGGTTGTGTTTACTGCCCTTCTACATGAATAAAGAGAGGTTAGAATTAGCCCCATGAGCTACTTCTTATATATTGGTCGACTTGTGCAGACTCACTACTCACTCTAGTGGTACAACGTGGTATTACAGTAGAGACGGGACAAGCATGGCTGAAAGTTCTTTGCATATCCCTGCAATACAATACACTGACATATTTGGCATACCATTAAAACTGTTCTTTCTAAACACTCTAATGATAATTTTAAGTCATTTTTGAATATTTCAAAGTAGAAATATCACAAATAGTTCCCTTAGGCTTTACACTTAGATTTAGAAATGACTGTTGTACAATTACATATCATCTGCATATCGTCAAACAGGAATTAATTTCCCAAACCTGAATGAAACACTTTTAGATGGCAATAAAAAATAGATAACCTGTTTATTGACCCAGAAGTATGGCCAAACAAAGGTTACCCCAATATCCTTATCGTAGTCCTGATAATGCCCCAGTCTGTGATATTGCATGTACATTGTGCGTCTGGAAGGTAGATACGATTTTTTTGTTACCATCACCAAATAGGTATGAGATCTTTTCTTGGTTGGTATTTTGTTTATTCATATTTTTCCCGAAAAGGCTTCAGAAGGGCAAGACATTGAGACAATGCTGTTTAAATATCAACATGTTGTACAATCATTTATAATGCATAGACTATGCTTAAAAAAGACATAATGAATGCTCGAACTCTGCAGAGGGTCACTGACATGCTCTTCATTGTAAATGGCCACAATGCTCTTCACACGATTAAGAGTTTACTCTTTCCTTTAAATTTGTTTGTGCCTCGCCTTGTACAGCACCTCAAAAATACCCAAAGGCTTGAGCATTTATTACTTTCTTCTCATATCAAGGAGACCAGGGAGATCAGCAAAGCAATTAATCAATCAAGTCAAAGTATACCCTATAGTGTGTGATGTGTGTGAAGATCATTGTGTATTGTACTTTACCTCTGCAGCTTGAGGGTAGTTTTGTGCTGAGGCTCCAGAGAGCTTTCTGTCTCACGATATGAGAGAAGATACTGAAGCTCAGGATGCTGAAAAAGATGTAATTTCAAATAGCAGGTTCTTTATATGATTTAGCAACATGGGAATAAATTAACCTCAATTTAACAAAAAAAAAAATAAAATCAGCTTTCTTGTACATGCATGCTTTTAAAGAAAATATCAGACTGTGGCACTGTGTTCACATGTCGACAAATACTATCGTGCTTTAAATGAAAGCATTGTGCTCCAACCCAGAGCTGCACAAGTAATTTCATGCAGCTTTGTATGTTTGTGCTTACCCATGTGGCGACAACTCACACAAACTCCTGTGGTGAAGCGTGCTTCGCCACTGCAGTTCAGCAAGTTTTTGTTTTTTGTTTGTAAAGGGTGAAAGTCTTTTCTTCGAGTAGGTGAAAAACACAATAAAACAAGAGCATGGGGGAATCAGGAACTCAGCACCGGTTCATCAAAATGACCAGGGACCAATTTACCCTCCACTTCAGCTCCTGAGCCACAGGTGTTTTAAGTCTTCTGGACTCCACCTGCAAAACAACACCAACCTGCCCCCATCCACTCCAGCCAACCATTGAAGAGTAGATTAAGTTTTTTTAAAAAAACCCTTAATCTTTATTTTTTTTAAAAAAGGGTAAAAACCAAGGATCATGTTTTTTTTCATATTGAATACAGTTGATCCAGTTAGTTTTGCTTTCACACAGCAATTTAGGGAGCAAACTAAACAACTTGGCATGATATACCTACGTCCTGCAATCATCACCCATGTGCTGCACGCGTTTCCCCATACTTGACATCGATTGTTTCACAGATGACTTTTGTCTGATACTGGCATGTTGTCATCAGCTCATTTTTAAATTCTTCTGCCTGTTTGTTTTTCTTCTTTTTGTTTAGTGGTGACGGTAGCTTTGCATATTTTCCTGGAATTGATCCGAAAGTCTGAACTGTCCAAAAAATGTTTTCACACTGTAATTACTACATGTGGCCTGAGGCCACCTTTTTGGGTGGGACCAAAGGCTGTCTGTGTGGTCCGCATTGTGGTTTGATGAAGGTTTCACACCTGCAAATTTGGTTTGGACAAGTCCAGACAAAAAGAGGTAGGTGTGAAAGGAAATACTATCTCTAGCCCCTTACCACCCTAAAATAAAAACTGCCTATGGTGTGTAATCATAACAATATACTCAGCTTATTAATTAAAATTAAACCTCATGTATTTACTACATGGCCTTAATTATTTAACAGTATACTTGCAGCATTGCATCATGTGGGATTAAATTTGGGTTATATATCCTAGGGAGACTAAATTATTACAGTAGAGTAGAGTAGTAGAAACTAAAGTATACAGTAGATTAAATACTTATTATCTATTATTTATTCAGGGGGCAATTCATTAAACTTGAAGTTAATAGGAAATTCAAAGAACCTGTGTTTTTGACATGTTTGCTTCTGTGTTTTTTTAGTCATTTTAGAATTATTCACATAGTAGCATAATAATTTGAATGTGCATGAATGCATCACATTATAATGTATAATTGCTAAATGCTATATTAGAGTATTCCGGTTAGAAATGTGACAGTTTAACAGAAAGTATAAAACTTTTGCCATGCACACATTCACTTCAAGTCCATGTCACCATGTGGGAATATAAAAATGACAACATGTGTATTGCACAGCCTTGATCATTATTACAAAGTTAATAAATGTAAAGGTACAGCTGGAGTGTAATTATATCACAATGCAGCATAATCACATGCAAGCACATAAAAAATAGAAAAAAACACTTTTCTTACAAATCAAAAGCTATATAAAAGGTTCCCTCTGTGTGATTTTTGTTGTTGTGGCCAAAAAGAGTAATAGTTGCTCAGGTTTGTTTTTGTGCATTGAGGTTCTTGGTCGTTTGCAGTGCAACAGCCAGGTCTCCCTGTGTGTGACATTCAGTATGTGGGTGCTGAGCATGGAAATGCTTACTACATCACCCATTCATTTTCCATTTCATTAAATTCATTTTTTTTTACCCCACACCATTTACTCCTTCATT
This sequence comes from Coranthus polyacanthus, assembly GCA_037367275.1. Taxonomy (NCBI): domain Eukaryota; kingdom Metazoa; phylum Chordata; class Actinopteri; order Kurtiformes; family Apogonidae; genus Coranthus; species Coranthus polyacanthus. Next base: position 37,615,416 of record JAPQRN010000005.1, on the reverse strand, counting down.
ATGTTGACAAAATGCTGCCATTATGGATGTTAATTTTTTTTAGAAAAGCAACAGGACTTTATCCAAATTAATTCCTGGTTTTAACCATTACTGGACTATTGATTCTAAAACCATTGTTTTTTCTGTTCCTCATGCAGTGCGTATGCTGTGAGGCAGGCTGCTGGAGTTTGCCCGGTAACATGTTGTGGATGATAGAGAAATAATGATATCTGTAGACGAAAGATATTTAGCTGCATGTGATAGCTGTAAAAATACATAAATTAGAATCGCCAGCGTGAATGTTTTCATCTGTCATGTATTTTCAGTGATCCTAGTATTATCTCAGTACTCCTCCTCATGTACGCCTTAACAAGGAGCACATGAGTTCAAGTCAGAATGCTTCAGGGCTCACTCCGTGCAGTGTTTACTTAAGTTTACATTTAGTATTACCACTGCCTCCCTAAAGACATGCACATTGGATTGTAAATACTCAATAGTTCATGTGTTATTTTATGCCCTCTGCTCGATAGGATTCAGTTGTCTGTGACCCTGAAACATAATAAGTGAGGGAAAAAAATGAATTAAATGAATGGATTTATTCCTCATATTGATTTTCTAACAAGGATCCTTCAAATTAGCCTTTACAATAATCCTAGAGGAAAACACAGTCCATGTCTGTGGGTGACTTTAAAGAACCCCTATTATGAAGCCTTGTAACTGAATGAATTTAGAAAAAACTGCATTAGTCAGAATATTGCTTCATATGACAGCTCAGTCCCTCCACTAATGCAGCACTTGGCCTATAAGATGTAGAGCCCAGCCACTTGCCCTGTGCTTCAGGAAAACACTCTCATTCTTTCTCTTCTATTGTATTTAGCAAGAACTCTGCACTGATAAATGTCTTTATAACCTTGGCAAAAGTCACACTGAATATATCCCTGGCAAGTTTAGCTGTCATCTGGGGTTTGAAGTCAAACGCACTCTCCAAGGCATAACCACTGTTTATCACGCATGCACACTGTGTTTCTCTGACAGGCATGAAAGTGTCTCTTTAAAGCAGAGAAAAAACTCAGTCTGGGAACTGATAGCGGTCGCGTTATTCTAAGAAAAACAGAAGCAGTGATAAGATTTTTCTAAAAAAAAAAAAACATTCGTAACTAACCCATTCTCTAGGTCGAATCTCAACATTTCTGAAGCAAAATTACACTTCTTTTCAACATTTCTAGGTATATATCAGTGCATCAGTGTATGGGTAGGGGGACATTTTGACCTAATTTTCTCGGAAAATTTGTGTCTTTTCTGTATCAGTTTATGGTATAAATGTCTTAATCTGTGTAAAGGTAAACTTAAAAAAATAAGGCTACATGGTGTCAATTTGAAATATAATGGTATATATTGCAGTAAGGCTTCAAGGCCCTCTGCTTTCAAATACTTATTCTCTTGTTGATCAACTTTTGTCATTTACACACACACACACACAGGCATGATTTACTCTTCTGTCCTGTTTAGTGTCCTTTGTTTGAGGGAAGTGACCTCTTTAAATGTGCACGAGACACATGTTCATGTCAATGATACATTCATTCATTTTCATTATCTTATAAAACCTTTTGCCTTTTACAGCTCATATGTGTTTCAGCAGGATTTCTGCAGGATCTTCATCAACATATCTGTGTTTTGGGAGGATTTTTAAGAATATTGAAGCTGACTGAAAACACATTTTGACCAACTGAAAAACAACATTGTTATGTCTGTGAGCAACGTTACAGAATTTTAAGTCCTCTGCTTGTTTTGTTTTTTGTTATAGAACTATTTAAAAAATTTTATGGTCATTGGTTTAATACAGAAATTTATTTATTTATTTTTTTAAAGAAATTACTATTTAGAAACCAAATCATAATGTTGTACAAAGTGCTTTTACTGCATAACCTTGAGATTGAGTGGTTGAGATTCAAACTCCAGGCTCTGGTGGCAAAGTCCTGGATTATTCACCATCCACCTCAAAATCCTCCTACTTATTGAGGAAAGACAACATATTAGCTGATATTTCAGTGACAAAGTATGTTGCAATTATATGTATTGGCGGTTTGCAGAAACATACAACATTTTCTTGCTGCGACTAGGTTGACATTGCAGATACAGTAGCATTTTAATTACCCTCTAAGAGTCATCTAATCTTATTGGACACTAAGCTATGTCATTATGAAGACTAGCTTTCTTCTACAGTTCCATTCAGTTGTGGCCAAAAAAAATCAATCCTGTGCTATTTAATTAAAGGCCAAGCTCACATTACATTATGTCTTTTCAACTACACTGTTCTTTGTGTGTGTGTGAGAGAGAGAGAGCTGCAAGCCTCTGTTTTGCCTGAGTGTTTATATAAGGGGAAATACTTTGGCATTGTTGGCATTTATTTGGATGTGTGACCTTTTTAACATGCTTTCAATTGGAGGCCATCATGTTTTCTCACCGAAGCAAACGTTGTGTGAAAATGCCACAAAGTGGCACTGTATAATGGTGCAGTAATAGGGAGGTAGTTAGATATGTCTCAGAAAAACTGATAAGGTGCACATGCAGAAAGATACTGCTCAAGGAATAAACCGACCGATGGATTACATGGTTTTAGCTCTGTTCATTTATTCCTGAAGATTTCTCAATGTGAAATTGTGTGAAAGCGTACATGTGTACTTCTGTTTTCTCTGTTTTCTTTATTTTTCGTACTGTATTTTTATTGTTATTATTATTATTACAAGAGGTTGTGTGGTCACTCACATGAGTTTATCTATCTGTCTTTCAGCAGGATTACACAAAAGCTACTAAACTGGTCTACATGGCACGTAGTGGGAGGGTAAGGAATGGACAAACTCATTAAAATCAGAGCAGATCCATAGGAGCCTGGAATTACTTTTGTTCCAGAACCATAGAATGTATAAGTGGACAACATGACCGTGATGTCTCCCATTGGTTCATTCATTTTGAAGCCAGGAGGCACCAATAGAAGTGGCCATATTTAGACAGAAGGGTTTGAGCAAAACATTTGAGTAACAGAGTCATTTGGGGGTCTTGTTTGTGTAACTTATAACCACAACCACATTAGAGCATCTTGTCAGGAAATAACAGGATTTATTCTAGTCCCTACCTCAGACTCGGCAGGCCAGCAAGCTGTAAATCACACCTGTCGATCAAAGCCCAACACAGCAGACATCAAAGCCTTCTATTCGACCTACAATGGAGCTAAAATTTGAAGATGGACCAGAACACAAGGTCCCTTCCCAAAGACACAGGAGATTATTTTTTGGGTCGCCAAATAAATTTCAAATTTCAACTGTAGTTCTAACTTTGATTCTACTTGTAATGTGAAAGGTTAGTGATTTATCATACATATAGCTCTTCTAGGTCTTGGTTTACCTATTTAAGATATTATGAGACAATACGGAAATGGCTGTAAAAAATTGTTAACAGTGCATTGCTACAAATTACAGAAGTTGTCTTAAGCAACAAAGAATGTCCATAGGTGGATTGAAGGTCTGATAAAGTTACAGTTAGAGACTGTTTTTGATATTTTTCAATAAAGGGTTCTCAAATTTTGCCAAATGTATTGTGGGTGTCGGACAAAATTTCTTCAAGGTACAGACAAGAAACCATGTCATTGAGCCATTTCTTAAAGCAGGGAAGGGAAAGTGATTTCCACTCACACGAGAACCCTTTTTGCCATGATCATACCAAACGTGAGGGCTTTTTTCAGTGTTGGTTGAAGGGTTAAGGAGTAGTTTGAGCATATATCACAGTGAGGCTGTCAAACATCAGCGGTTGGCTAAATATGTTGCTGTAGAAATGGAGGTTCTCATACCAGAAACTGAGTTTTGGGGCAAGACCAGAAATGATGTCCTGAGGTCCCAATTACAGACGTTTTGTGATATTGTTTTCTTACTTAAATTCAAGAAGAATCAATAAGAAAAAAGTGTGAGGAGGATAGGATTCACACTATATGAGATCTGAAGCAGCTTCAGTATGTTCTGTCAACACCCTTCAATAAGTGTGAAGGCAGAGCTGTTTCATTTAGCTCAGTGTAAAATTTGGTCAAACAACACTTTAACAACACTCTGTAAACAGCAATACTAGCATACAATACAGTAAACATAATGACAAACACCAGTCAGGTTGTGTCTTTTCTCTTGCAGTCCCATAATACAGTGTAACAGTGATGGGTGGTCTGTCTGCGGTGTTTGCCAAGCTATATTTCATCCAGAGATTTCTATCACTCGTTCTTTGAGTTTTGGATTTATAACGTGAAGAAAAAAGGTGGCAATAACAATAGACTTCTGATAGTGTCACAATCTGTACATAATCCTGCGCACTATACAAGGACTAAAAACAATCACCTCTGACAGATTTCTAATAGATTTTATACGATTTAAATGCATGGGAGACACTACAAATGAGCGAGCAGCCTGAAGCGGTCCATCCTGAGCTAATAACTCAAGTCTAAATGTTCTGCAAACATATCACATTTTATTCAGCTCCTAAGACAGATCCACAAAGAAGGAGCTGTCGGGGCTTATCATAAATGCCTTGTATAATTTCCTGTACACACTTTTTTTTTTTTTAAGGAGATGCAACAACTTGCAAAAGAAATGCAGCCACCAATACTTTCTTGGTGATTCAAATTCCCCCCAAAGTGTTGGAGTCTAGCACATGTAAAACACTGACAACTATATGGCTGTTCTCTAGCGTTGTCCACCTTCACACTTGAACTGTCTGCAGGGCAGTCAAGAGCACAGAATAAACTCTTCTTTTCACAGTTTATTCTCTAAGTTTGGAAATAACTATTAGACCACCGTGACAAAGTAGTGAAACAGAACTGTTCACTTGACTCTTTACATTAATGAAAACAAAACCCCAATTTTCTCTTTAACAAGTTGACAGGGTTTTCATTGGGGTTGAGGGTTTACGTGCTGTGGCCAGGATGATCAGGTATCCCCACTTTGTGAGGGACTGCACAGCATTTTTTATCCCTACTTTGTCCCACATATTGAGACAATGTCCTGCATTTAGATTTTGAGGTAAAAGCATGAGTTCAAACAGATTAAAGTCAGGTTCATCCAAACATCCAAACCTGTCATTTGGAGTGAATTTTCAGAAAATCTGTCTTATTTTTGTCTGTTTTGTTGCTGATTTTGTTAATTTCTTGTTTCTTCTTCATTTTTTGTTCATTTTTGTCCATTATTTTGTCTTTTTGTTTTGTTCACTTTCTTGATTATTTCACTCATTTTGTTGATGCAGTGCTTACTTTGTTCATTTTCATTTAATGTTGTAAAACCCAGTGTATGGTTAAAATGAATCTTCATTTTCTTATTCTTTTTATTTTCAGCAGCAGGAGGAGAAAACACCAAGACAGTAGATCTGAGGAGACAAAATATTTGTGTTTTTCATCAAGGATATTGTGTGACATTTTATCTAAATATAAGTCTAGCTCTCAGCATTTACACACATTGTACCACACAGGCAAGTACTTATATTATTACTATGTTTAGAAAACCAAAACATCTGCTTAACACACAATTCCAATTTGACAAATAGTGGATGGCACCCACTTTTTAAAGTTTATTTTCAGAAAAAATAGGTGATATAATAATTACTTCCAAAACCTATATACAATACAATTCAGCCAGAATATACAGGGAATATGTAAACAGCATTCAGAAATTCAGAAAAAAAAAATATTATAGAAGCTGTATAGACAGTTAAATAGTTAAGTTAAACTCTAGGGAGTTCTGAAGGAAGCTTTGCATATTACGAGATGATTTGAGAAAAGACAGTCGACTCAACAGAGTCCCAGATGGACTAAAATGCAAACAGAGGTCACATTAAATACTGACTTTTGCCTGTAGAGGCTGTTTAGTTCTGATTTGTTGGTTGCTTTTTAAATACTGTGCACATATTTCTAGTTTTTTTTTCATGCATCTTAATAAAGATCATTTCAACACTGCAAATACAACAAAGCTAAAGGTGACGTCTATCTGCGACTTATTGTTTGTATTTATCTATTGATTCTCAATATACAACATGCACTGAACTCTGTCTTGCATCATTCAATACTGTTTGTGTTTTATTGCTCAAGAGACAGGGAGACTGTAATGAATATAAACAGATGATATTTAATTAAAATTAGCGTACATATGTTTTTGTTTTTTTATTTCTCTTTCCTATTTCTAGATGCCAAGGGAGTGGTGCTTGATATGATGAACACGTTTTACCACATCCTACACCTTGCTGTGATATTGTTAGTGTCTAATTTGACCTACGTTTGAGTTCTTTTCATTTTCTTTGCATTTACTAAAAGCACTGTTGATAAAGTTGCTTATAATAAGGAATTAACTTTTGTTTTGATAAAAGAGCCAGAGCAGAACAGTTAGCAGGAGAAGGAAACTGCATTGACTCCCCATTTATCAAAAGCTCTCACTGAGACAATATTGATCTACAGTAAGATGTGGAAAAGGTAAAGCCACTGGGAATCTAGAAGCAATCTCTCTCTTTTATGCATTCTCAAACCTGCATTGCAGCATTTTTTCTTTAATAGATGTCAGGTTGCTTGTCAGAACTGTCAAATGTGTGTGTGTGTGTGTGTGTGTGTGTGTGTGTGTATGTGTCATAGTACAAAAAGGGTTCAGGTTTGTTTACAAATTAACTGTCTGAGAATTCATTTTGCTTGCATTTCTGGACTTTTGCTCCAGCTATGGAGTACTGGCAAGACCGTACCTCTTAAGTTTGAGTGTAAAATGCCAGTAGCTTAGAGGAATAATGGTCAAAACTATCAAAATAAGACCAAATCTGCACCAAAAAACTTTTAGCCTTAATGGCCCGATAGCCCTCAACATCTTGCCAAGGACAGTGACAGTTGTAGTGCAACTAATTGGGACACGTCTGGGGTCTGCAATTGACAGGTGATGCCAGAAACTAAGGCTATTCTTACTTCAATTGGGAGGCCTTATTTACTACAAGGTCAGACCAAATTGACTGTCATTTTATTTTTGCCTTGCACAGGAGTATGTATACATATTTCGTTGGTAATTGGACTAATAGGATCTCGGTGATGGATAGTTGTCAGACTAAGTGTACCTGCAGGCAATGTGCATTGCTTTTTCAAGTGAATTATTATTCCTTTCTTAGACAGGGTTCCATTGGGTGTGTAGAAGAAAAATAATCCTCAGGTCCGAAATTGTGGCTAGTTCAGTTGAGCTTTATTCACTGCAGTGGAGACAAGGAATAGCGCAGCAAGGCAGCAGTATTCTATCTGTCTGAGTGTTCTACGGTGAGACTTTTATAGTTGTATAGTGGAAAAACAGAGCTTAACACATGTAAATAGGAAATGGCAGGGATCTTGAGGTGAGATGAGTTCTTATGTTAATCAAGGTGTGACAATTGTTTATGATCAAACAGATGGCCACACCTATACAGTCTTGTTGACTGAATTAGAAGAAAAAACAGTTTTCTACAGGAATGCAATCATTCGAAAACAGGAATGGGATGAAATTAAAGCTCCAATGTTGAAAACTTGATTGGTTTAAGTAAATAACAAAAAGAACAGGTAACGATTTACTTCCACAGGTGCATGACACAATGTTTTTCTTTAGCCATGAAGTGCTTTAACTTCACTTTGAGACTTAATTTAATATTCTGCTAATGAAATGTGTGCACAGTTTCAATTGGCAGTTTATTTTTAGAGCGGCAATAAAACAAATGAACTCTTTGGTGACATCTGACGTCTATAATTAATAAATCACTATTTGTTACTAAACAGATATTACAGCCTTTATTCACAGCCCATGGGGATTTGATGTATACTTCAGGAAGCTAAGGGAACTCCTGCAGATTGTCGGTGGCATGCTGAGGTCTCATGCGGATATAACAAGCACGGTGAGGGTCGCCCGCTGCTTTTTACTGCGCTCCTCTTTAAGTGTTCAGCAGCGTTCAAGGCTAATGAATCCGTCGGAGGGCGTGACCTGTGTGAAATTCTGTACATCTCAGTCCCAGGTTTTATGAATCATGGAACGCAGCACATAGCACGTAGCACAGGGAAGTGTTCAGTGTTCAGAAGCCAGAGAATCAGGCTGATTTCTGATATGTCCATGGTTGGAGGCATGTTGTGCATTCACAGAGTGCTTAGTAATGGTTTGAAATTAGGAAGAATATATTATCATACATTACATATCAGCGGCTGTGTTGGGGATTGTTAGGGATCACATTAGCTTCTCTTCCCTTTAAAAAAGGAACATTTCTTAGCATGTATGCATGATAGTGTTAATATCAGGAAGTGTGACTATGAATGGGAGCAAATTTATTCAAATGCAAGATACAATTTCTTCTCAACTTTGCCTATGTTTTGTCAATTTTTGCCATTTTATGTTTAGCCTGCATTGCAGGTGAGAGGAAATCTTTATTCCCTCTCTAGACAGTTTGTCGGCACCAGAGCATAAGGAATGGATGGGCGGTCAGCTTTGACAGGAAGGCATTTGTTCGCATAGCTTTTATTTAATGTTTACATTATCATATTTTCTGTTAAAAAAGGGTTATATACACATATACTGTCTTATCATTAACACATCATTTCATTTACATTTCACAGCTGCAGATGAAAGTACTGTCTCGTGATGCCATGATCATACAGTGATGTTAATAATTATTTAACAGTACTAATTAATAAAACGTTTTAGAATTAGAAGGTTCCATAATTATCTTGCTTGTAAATTGGAGTCAATATGTGGATCCACCTTACATTCTTGGATAGTCTGCACTCAGATGCAGATTTGTTGGGAGTGTCCCCAAAGTCAAGCAACCACATCCATCTGTCAGAATCTTTGACCCTTCAGCTCAGATCAGCACCAAGTTTCCAACATTTTTATTTCCAATATGTTATGTGCATAAACCAAAGACTTATTATCACCAGAAATCTTTGTGGAACCTTGTAGCAAACTTGAGTTTTTTTGTCCATATGTTTTGGTTGAAAAGGCTGCACGTGGCCAATCTAGGGGCTGCTACTGCATATCAGCATCAAGCCCATGTTATAGATCACCAACATGCGCTATCGCAACAGAAACATGGAGCCTGAGCTGCACATTTGAAATGAAAAGGTTTGAAATTGCTGCTACCACAAGGGCCTAAAACTTTGGGTGTTCACTGCTCGGCAGATGGGGGGTTAAGCTGTTTGATGAATTTTCTTATTTGATCACGGCTCTTCATATCTTGAAAAGGTGGTGTGATTTTGAGATGGTAAGTTTCCACCAGTGGGACTAGATTTCTCTGCATACCTTACCTCTGCAGCCTTTCCCAAACTTAGGGTTGGGACCCAAAATGGATTGTAGAACTGTTTTTTTTTTTAAAGTAAAACAACTATAAATGAAAACAATATAAAATATCTAATTCATGACATCATTTTGTACATTCATTCAATTAATTAAATGTGAAACAACAAAGGATGTCAGTCACTTATTCAAGAATGTTAAACATCGAATGGCATTGACACGACGCCCAGCAAAACAGACAGTGCTTGAGGGCTGTAAGAATTATCAAGGAATTCATAATAAACCCCACAGTTCCAGAATGTTCCTACCATTTTCAATTTCAATAAAAATCCTCAAGATTTTTAGGTTTTAATGGTAAAGTAGTATGATATTGTGCGATAGACTGTGTTCTTCCTGCACATGGTGCAGGTAAAGATAATGAATAGTATGTAAGAGTTAATACAGTACAGCAACAGGTAATTCTAAACAGACCTACACATGAGGCCATCTTAACAGACTGCACAACAAATTAAAAATGATACACAACATCCTTTAAACAACTGCTATGCAGAATTAAAACCATATACACAGCACAGAAACATAACCACGATTAGAAAAGTGCAAACAATTCCACTATTAAATGGCACAGTGTATGAAGCACGATATACATTTTCTCAGGTTGTGTACAGTGGATTTATGTGACATACAATCTCCTCAACTTGACTTTTATTAGACTCCTGCGTCTGATCAGTTAAAATGTTCTTTAATGCATTACAGTATTAACTCCTCCATTACCAAACTGTGTGAATGAGTTTTACCTATAGCTGTAAAAGTAAATCAGCTGTGTTTTTTTTTTTTTTCAGTTGAGGGGGTACAGTTACATTTTTATCAATGGGTATTGTCCTCCTACGTTTTTAAAAAAAAAATTCTCCACACGACCTTCATTTTACAAAATATCTCAGTCCACACTACAAAGCAAAACAACTACAAACAAAAAAAAACAAAATAAAAGCAGATCAGCACTGAAGAGAAAAACTCAAACTCTTAGACAAACCATTGTTTCTGATGGACTTTAAACTGTGGACACTGCACATAATATTGGACATAGCAGATTCAGAGGCTGCTGTCATAAAGTTGAGCAGCAACGAAAAGTGAAGTTATAAACTTAAGTTACCTTAAGTGTTGGTTTGGATTGTTGAAGTGTATTCTTTATATTATGTAGGTTTCACAAACACCAGGACACGTGTCCGTCTCCCAAATGTGTCTGTGATAACCGTGATCTACTGCAGGTCATATGTTGACTTATACACATGTATGACCTACTGTATATCTGATGTTTCGGGTAAATGTTCATTACACAAGCAATAAAAGAATTGCGCACATTGGGATGTGATGCCATTGTTTTCTGATCTCTTCATTTTCTATGTCCACACTAATACACACAAAACAGAGTTTTTAAACCATCAAAATTTTGGTTTTTGTGACCTAAAACGCTGTTTACATGTGGATGACAGGCCCAAACATAGAGAAAAATATCCGTTTTGCAAAATATCCACATTAGTGTAGAACATGAGAGAACATTGGATATTCACAGCAGATACCAATACCATTTTTGATTCTGCTTATCACTCCGATTCTGTGTGGTCAAAAATCTAGGTCTACACAGGTTTGAGCCGAAACCAATACCAGTAAGTATCTTAGTGTAATACCACTGAAAGCCACTACACTAGATGCTGCTTCCAGATACTCCCATTGATTTACACTGAATTTCTCTCTTAAAATCCTAAGTCAATGATTTTTTTCCAGGGATCTGTATGAACTTATTTTGACGCAAGAATGGAGGATGCATTAGGCTGAATGTATTATTCTTGTTTTGTAATGTGTAACTGTCAGAAAAACATGTTAGTAATGATAAAAGGAAATGATAACCTCAGACGATTCTGATGAATGGTGTTTAAGGGTTTGCATCCATATTCCTGTCCCATTCTATACTGAACCAAAACCTATAATTAATCAGCATATTTATATTTCTGGTGGTACGTGACGCTTTGAACATGGCTGATTCAAGGGAGGTGTTGCATGTAGCTGGTGCAGCTTCATAACTGCTTGTTTTTGGATGAGAAGGTGGTGAGTCGATCAGTGGTCCCGAGGGAATATAGCGATGGAGAGAGAGAGAGAGAGAGAGAGAGAGAGGGGGGAAAAAATTTCATTAAAATTTCATTTTCTTACAATTTTTCACGGACACATGGACACAGACAGCTCACTCAATGTGTACTGTCTGTGTCCAATGTGTCGCTAGAATGTTGCCGTCTCTAAAACCCCATGATGATTTAATCTGCATAAATGAGGAAACTGCAGAGAATACTTAACCAGTTTCTTGTCAATTTTATAGTATGGTTATTTTTGCAGATGCCGTCAGGTAGAAATGCAATGACACCTTCAAAATCCTGTAAGGACTTAATCAACTGAAAGGAAAGACTCTTATACTCCCTGCAGTCTAATTTTAGAGCAAAACTTATTTGTTAAGTAGCAACTAACAAACATATATTCATGTTCACAGTCATTTTTAATTAATGCACATAGCTGACATTAGAATATCTGTAGGTGTTTTTCAACATTAATAAAGCTCTGAAACAAGCTTCTCTTTCAGTAAGTTGAGTGTATAATAAATTGTGGAGATAAGTGGCAGGCGGGCAGGGAAAGAATGCGATGGGCCCATTGTTTTTGTACTGAATGAACAGAAAGATAAGTCAGTGCTGAAGGAACAATTGTCCCTCATTTCTACTTCCTACATTGCTCTGGTTAGCAGTCAGTGGTGGTTAAACATGAACAGAAACAGCAAGAGAAAACCTTTTTGTCTATGTCGATCCATATCCAATTAATGCAGTACAGCAGACAATGTACTATTACCAGCTGTGTTAGATTTTTTTTTTTTTTACTCTAATGTGCTGAAAGCCTTCCAAGATCTTCACTGACAGGCAGACTGACATCCCGGGTTATCAGAAAATAGCATGCTGTCAGAGCGCTACACTATTAAAGATAAAGTAAAGACACCATTATGTGGACTGTGCATTAGAGCTCTTCACATGCTGAGTGGAGAGGCATGAGATTCCACTATTATCAGCAGCTTCCCCAGCACTTTGAACAAATGTGATCACAAATGCCATGTCAACTTCACTTAATCTTGTGCTTGTTAAGACAACTGAGTTGACTGACTACACAATAGATAAATAACAGCACATACTACTCTTTCCGCCGATGAGATCGCTGAAGAACTAGGGTAACTGCAATGTGACTTTTGCTATGAGGCCAAGTGTAAAGTATATTCTGTTTTTGGCTTTCTTGGTAAGAGTTATGCTGTATGAGGGGATTAATATCACTCTTAAACCTGTGTGGTAAAATATGAATCTGGTGTGGACAGTCCGTTACACAGCTTGGCTTAGCACAAAGACCGGATATAGTGGAAACCTGCAGTGCAAAGAAGCAATTTAGGATGGATGTCAAAATACGAACCTGATTTCAAGTTGGGACATTTTCTAAGAAGCAATGAAAACTAATTTTCATTAACTAAATTGTACAAAAAGGACAAAGAAAAGATTTTCAGTGTTTTCACTGACCAACTTAATTGTATTTTGCAAATATAAACAAACTGAGATTTTGATGCCTGCAACACGCTCAAAAAATTTAGAACAGAGGAATGTTGTTTACCACTGTTATATCCTCTTTCCTTTTTTATTCCACACTAATTGTTGCACTTCTGCAAGTGGAATTTGTGTCCATTCTTGTTGTTCACTAGATTTAAGTTGCTCAACAGTCTGTGGCAGTCGTTGTCTGACTCCCTTCATGATGTGCATACATTGTCAATAGGAGACAGATGTGGACTGCAGACAGGACAGTCCAGCTCACGCAATCTGTGGCTATGAAGCCACTCTTTTGAACCTGGTGCAGAATGAGGTCTGACCTTGTCTGGATGAAATAACCACAGATTTCATGGAAAAGATGAGGACTTGAAGTCAGCATATGTCTGTGTAAAATTCAATCTATGTCTTCACACGGAGTGTCTATATTCATCATCGTAGCATGATGGTTTCTCATGCAATGCACATATTCACTTTTCACAATATTATGTTCTGTAGATGGTGAAAGACCTTAATTTTTTGCAATTTTCCACTGAGATATATTATTTTTGAACTGATTGACAATTCTCTCAGAAAGTTTGGCACAAATAGTTGAGTCAATTTAAAGATTAACCCTTTGGTTGATGCTTCTTATAATGTCCACTCAGGATCGCTACAGATTAAGCTGGAAATTGTGGAATCTGACAGATCTGTGTTACTTGCATATTCTATTACCTTTTTAGTCATGTTTTCGATTGTGTTGCAGCTATCAAAATCTAAACTTGCTTCGATTTCTAAATTACAATTAAGTTGGTCAGTGAAAACATTACAAATCTTTTCTTTGTATTTCTGTCACTTAACAAATCACAGAATTTAGTTTCTATTGCACTTAAGAAATTGTCAGAACTTCTTTGGAGATGGAGTTTGTAGTTGGGTTCGACCTTTTGTTTTATTTTGATTATAGTGTTGGAGCAAATTTAATAAACTCTTACACAGATGCTGTTACAGTACAGCGACCAAGTCAGAATTATATGTGGAATTTGGTTTTAAAACATATACAGTCAATAAATCAAATGTTGCCTCTAAGTGAGGGTTGGCTTGGAGGGTAAGCAGCGCCAACGCATTAAGGCGTGATTGTGTGAACCATGTCTTGAAGTGGTTTTCAGCTTGAGGAACATCTATCATCTGTCCACACTGCCTCTGCAACAGCTGCTGTCATTCACTTCTCACTTAATCCACCTGGCATGTCCATCTTGCGCAAACATGTTTAAAGGCTATTTTAGGGCTGAATCAGTCCATCACAGGCATCAATGTTTGGATAGAAAACTGTTTTCTACTTTCACAAGTTCACCCCCTCCCACTGATTCCTTGTGGCTACAATAATGTTGATATTTAATGTATTTTTCCAGAAAGCTTGCTGATCAAAAGAAATTAATTCCACATGGAAAAGGAGGGGGGGGGGGGGTTCAGCATCCTCTTTGCTGTAATGAAGCTTAACTACTTCAGCGGATTAATTAATTTCCCCCCTGAAATAATTACTTACTTGCCCCCCCCCCCTTTGCTTTAAAAGCATTTTCTTAAATTGTCTGACACAGGTTTGGTGGAAATTTGTTAGGGGTCAGGAGTACAATTGGAGGTTGATAATCTGCACCTGTAAGGCAAAACAAAGGCAAGGAAAAAGGGAGAGAAAAAAAGAGAGCATCTAGCCTGTTTCACCATGGAATTCAAAGGAGACTCGAAGCTAAGTAAATTTGCAATATTTAATGATAAATGTAAGAAAGTATTTCCTCTTAGTGCTACTTAGATGTTTTGGCTACAGGCTGTGTCTGTAATCCCTACAATGGTTTCTCAGTTACGGCAAAAAAAAAAAAAAAAAAAAAAGGAACACACTGTCTAGAACACTCAATTAGGATTAGACTTAAAGACATAGATTTACATTAAGTGTCCCCCCTCAAGAAGTGCTAGACATCAACAAGATGCACAGCCAAATGACTTAATTCCCTGTGATTGACATGCATGTTACAGACACATGGCTCGAGTTTCTGTTATATTCCAGCGATTGTTTTTTTTTTTCTGAAGAAGACTTTGAAGCCTGTGATGTTGTAATTGTAGTGGGAGACTGTGTTTATTTACAGTGCAACACAGGATACGCATTAAGGTGCCAAAGCGTGACAGTTTGAAAACTGATATCAGTCTTGATTTATGCACACCCACAAATGAACACAAGGGGGGGGGGGGGGGGGGGGGGACAA
>JAPQRN010000005.1:37565507-37598510 GCA_037367275.1 Coranthus polyacanthus | reverse complement strand
TTTAAGTTCAATCATGACTGTCAGCTTGACTCTTTGTCGAGGTGCACAGACTACAGAAAAATAATAGCCTCATGTAGCTAAGGATGGCAAAGGAGACATCTCTGGAGGTTTAGGCAAGGGCTCACCTTCCCTATAGGCAAGCATGAAACTGGCAGAAAAACTTTGTCCTCACTTAGAAATTATTTTTATTTATAGGCCAGCCTGCATAATAAATGTCAAATGAAGGATCTTGTAAAGGTGAACCAAACAACTTAGCGGTAACTGTGGTCTGTGAGACATTGAGGAGACATATTATAGTCTCACTGTGGCCTTGCATTGTCTCTATTGTTCTTGGGGTGAAATAAGCATGTAACCAGCTGTTCGGCACTTCTTTATTCACTGTTTTAAACGTTTACTTTTTTTTATTTTAGTTTTAACATGTGCAGGAATTGAAATAAATTGTGGTATGCTACCACCTACAAGATGGAGCGCAGGTTCATTTGACACCCTAATAAATCTTCAGGAAGGATATTTACCAGGAGACTGCATAAATGATGATCCAAGACATAATGGCAAGAATGAACAGGAAATTCACCATGGCTTTTCCTGCTGACATTTAAAGAGTTCAGAATTTAAAAAAAAAAAAAAAAAAGGCAAGATGATTATGTTGTCTGTTGTCTGCCGCTTAGTATCAAATGAGAAACACTAATGAAGACACAGTTTAGGAAATCAGAAATTCAAAGCATGGAGTTGTTTTCACTCATGGTTTTGTTTACTGTACGTGGATTGCAATACTTTTAGACAGCTGTGAAGCTCTGCCATTTTAAGTAAAACATTTTTCCAGTCATTCCTGATGACATCTATGGAGGGTATGCATTGAGGTCACGTTCCTGCCAGAAAACACCTTGTCAGTCAGTAATGAGTGGCAAAACGTGCTGCAACATGGCTGCATTTAGTAGGGGAAACTACAAAACCGTGAGTAATACAAATGATTATCTGCTTCAGTTAAAGGCAGTTGGACCCCTTACAGCCTTATCAAACAAACAGTGACCCATTTACACTGATGTGAACAGGAACTGTCATTTGTGACGACAGAGAAATACACTGAGCAAAACTTGAAACCTCACACAGGTCATGACACTTGGTCATACTTTTTCCCACATTAACCAAGTTGTTTGAATAATACACAAAACCCATCACAATCTGCACTACTATGCTTTGTAGCTTAAATGGCTAAAACACCAGTGATATACAATGCTTTTTTCCTGACTCTGGTAAAAACAAATGTCAAGTAAATGGTTCAAACTATATGTCATTAGAAAGATAAGGAGCTACACATTGCTTGCAATCCACTGGAAACATTACTCAGTCATTTTTAGTAGTAGTTAAAGTGAAAATGTAAATGTTAGCTAAAAGGTGTCATGTCATCAGGTGACATGTTAACTAGTTAATGTATGTATATGACTGTTAGCCGTAAGCTTACCGGTACAAAAACAGTGCTTGTACTAAGTGTTATATTTAAATTAATATCTGAAGGTAATTTCAGCTAAATGACAACCTGCATGACAGACAAAAAAAAAATTCTGTGCATATTTTTCTATTGGTAAAACACAAAAAAAACTATTATAATGCTTACATGCTTGGCCTTGAGTCTCTAAAACAGATCAATTCAAATATTACAGGCTCACATGTTTGAGAGAATAGAGTTCAAGCACTCCTCATTATTGCCCTTGGAACTGCATCTAATCTGGCTTCTATGATGCACAAGGTGAAGAAGTATTGATCCCTGGACACAGCATGAATGAACAGTAATGAAAGCAGCTGTGGAGGATAGAGCCTGTTTATTTTATGGAGGCTTTGCCTGCAGTATGTTATAAAAGGGACATTGTAATGCACAAAAAAAGGCTTATCAAAGAGCCACACACTGTATTGAAATCGTGAATCATCTGTATTGTGCAAGAATTTAACTCGCTATTCTTCAATCACTCAAGCAATTAGTTGTTCGCCTCAAATTTACTGACAAAAAAACTGAATCTTCAAGCTCAACTTTGCAAAAATAAAACTGTCAGGCCATTAAAGGTCCTTCAAATTCATATCCACTTTTGGACCTTTTTATATAACTTTGGGATATACTTATACTATACTTATACCGGTTGTGTAAAAGTTATTAAATTTGTGAAGGATGATAACATTGTTATCCTCTCAGCTTTTACCACACCATTATAACTTGCATGATGCGAGTTAAAAATAGAAGATTGGAGGAAATAATTCCAAAAAATTTAATTGCACACCTTGCTTTTGTGTGCACTTGTCCCCCAAGAATACCAGATGTTTGATTAATCCCCTTAATTGTTTTGTTTTAAGAGCTCAAAGGCTCCAGAGGGGGATATCAGTATAATTTATGGACAAAATCAGCTTAAACTAAAGGAGAGGTGGATTACATACCTTTGCTGTAATTTCTTTTTAAGTAGTGCATCCGTATGATTACTTAACTACCATCAGTCAACAGGACACAGACACGCTAATGTCATTAGCATTAATAAGCTCGGCGCATCATAATTACAATATCAGCAATTCAAGGGCTGATGAGTCCCATGTTACGGTGTACAAAGTTTTGGAGATCTTTAGCATATCTTTTCATTGCATGTAGGAATGGAGGCTCTGTTTTTAAAGTCATTTCCAACTAGAATTAGTTGAATGGCACAGATTCCAAAAAAAAAAAAAACCTAGTAACTAAAGCAGATATGGTGGGATGCAATTGAGGAGTTTTTACAACCGCAAGCATTGTAAAAACCTTAGGGTCCCACATCATCAAGGATGCACAGTTGATGTAAATATCAGTTTCAGCATCCACTATGCCCTAGAGAACACCCACTAAGTATATGTCACGTGACTTCGTATCATAATAGAACACACTGTGCAAATTTCATGTCAGTTGGATGATGTTTGTGCCGTGAGGCTGTCTTCCTGTTGCCAGTAGGTCTGATTAAATATTGTTGTGCACATGTCTTCAAAACTGGACTCTCAAACATGTAAATTTGAGAAAGATCTGATGCTGTGGATATAGGGGCTGAAATTTTTTAATTTTGTAGGGGGCACTATGAAGCCATTTTGCCACATCTTAACCCAAGACCCCTATCAGACAACTTGAGTTAGAAAACATTCCTAACCACCCAAACACAGTTTTGGGCTTCATGGCAGTAATGTGTTGCTATCGCCATAGTGTTTGATGAAAAGTCAAAAGCTTCAATATGTATTGTATGTATGTATATGTCATCAAGGTCTTGCAAGTCATCTGATGGAATTTCAGGTGGATCTCTTATCCAACGTGTGATGTTTGGTGCAGATTAGACGATGTACAGTAGAGTAACAGTGTCATGTTTTACGGCGAAACATCAAAACTAGTGGCGCCTCCGCTTAGCCCCTCGAAAACTGGCTTAATGTTTATACATGAATCCAAGCAAAAACAATAGGGCCTTCGTCATGTGTGGCTCGCTCCCTTGTTAGCTGAATAACTTAATGTCAACAGTGACGTCTTTGTCTTCATTAGCAAATGAATGCACCTAGGTCTGAGAACTGCAAATCATTAGAGTGATCCATTGTGTCTATAAATTAAAAGTTGTGACAACTTACTGAAGCGCAACATTAGCATGTTATCAAAGTGTCTATATGTAAAGTTTAATTAGTTATTCTTGCCTCAGATTTCACTAATAAGCAGAGTTATGTACTAATCTGATAATAAATGGAACAATGTATCCAGGTGGGAAAAATAATGCAATTATCAGTAACACCATCTGGTTTACACCAAAGAGAACAAAGGACATTAGAAACCAGAATGGAAGGACAGGGAAAACAGGAAGGCATCACTCACTACTGTTTTGTACATTTTCATTCTTTTCAGCTACACATTCTCATTCCCAGCTCGTCACATACTGACACTTGATCAGGGCGTCACATTTCAACACATGGGTAGTCCGAAAGATGTCTATACAATGCCAGGCTTACAGTTTTGTTAGGTTTAAGCATCAAAACAACTTGATTAGGTTTAGAAAAGGGTTGGGGTTAGGGTTAGGAAAAAAAGAGGCAAAGGAATGGCTATAATAAGAAAAAAATAATAATAATGAGAGAAAATGCATAAATAAACAGCATGAAACAGGACATAAACCCTCGTCTCCTGTTTGTAAGCGTGTTTTCACACCTGAATGTCCAAACTGAGGTCCAAACTAAGGTTAATTTTTCCTTTTTACATTCCATACATTTGATATGGTTAGTTTTGCTTTCACGCTGCAATTTTGGGGTGGACCATAGTGGACTAAAACATCTTGCCGCCGTCATGTGGGCTGCGTCTCCTTTTATAGACAGATCGGCATGTCGTTCTTCCACCTTCTGTTTGTTTCTCTACTTCTTTGTTTTTTTCCTGTGATTGGTCCAAAAGTGCAAACTATCCAAACAGTGTTTTCACACTGTACATGAATGAACCATGTTTCAGTTTGATCTGGACCGAGACCACCTCTTTTGGTTGCACCAAAGGCTGGCTGTTTGGTCCACATCATGGTCCAGGGGAGGCCTGCAAATTTGATTTGAATCAAACTGGAAAGTCTGGAAAAAGTTAGGCATCACCTCTAAAAAAAATGCCTTGCGATCCCAGCTGCCACCCCAGTTTTGTGCAATAGAATTTCTGAAAAGGTTTGCAGGTTTCACACCTGCAAATTGGAAAGTCTGAAAGTCTGGACCAAATGAGATAGGTGTGTGAATCATGTGTTGGGAGGGTTACTATTAAAATGTATTTCAGTACAGATTACACAAGACATGTCTTTAATGTAATGTGTAACATATTCCTTTAGATTAATTAAAGTGAGTAACATTTTGGATTACTTCAGCATCATCTTAAATTATCATTACATGCAACACTTGCTGTAGAGATGCAGCCTGTAAGTATATGCAACAAAAATAAATAAAGCAGTGTGACGTTTTGTCTGGATCTGGATGCTTTGTCTCTTCTCATTTACCAATTTGGACCTCCTCGAGTCCTCGCCTCGTCTCCTTGCATCTTAGTCCCTCCCACTTGAGAAGTGAGCGGAGGAGTCAAGGTGAGGAGCTGAGGAAACAGGAATTAGCGAAATGAGATATCCTGTTGTCGGAGCCGTCATAAATAAATGTTGGTAAAATATAACATGTTTGATTGCGCATTTGATCATTTTAAATAACTAACACACCTTCCCAGTGAGGAAGACTTTCATTTTTAGAGTCCTGCTCCTGCCATGGTTTGTATAATCCAGACATGTGTGACGCTTCTTTTATACGTGTAAGGGTGGAAGTATGTGCTTTATTGTGTAGAAAACATGTCACAGGTCTGAAAAGACTGTATCCTTGGTCATAGCTCCTTTGGCCACTCCTTCTCACTCCTCCATGTACATTTTAGGGAATTGAGACATCCCTAAAGCAGACAGGCTGAGATAGATTTTCAGGTCACAAGCGAGGATTGAGTAGTCGAGAAGGTGAAAAATATGGAAATGAGGAGAGCCTCAAATAGCCTAAGAGCCTTTGCTTGACCTTTTATTTTCCACAGTACCAACTCCAAACCAGTAAAAACTGATCTGAATTTTCAATTCCATAGCAGAACATTTTGTTTTCACTTAGTGCTCGAAGTACAGCTAATCAGCTAATCCTGTCCAAATAAAAATGGCATCAGAAAAGGCAGTTTGTATTTTCTGTTTCCCCACAGCATTAAATGGGTGAAAAATATGAAACATAATTAACCAGAAAGCACTCCCGAGAGCACGAACCTCTGCCAACGCAGCTAAACGCTTCACAACAGCGTACCATCCCCAGCAAATTCACTCCAGATTTTATTTTGCCTTCCACAAGACAATGGTCCAAACATACCTCAGTGAAAATGTGGAAGAAATCTGTGGACCTAAATCTGTAGATATGATGGTTAGAAAAAGGTCTATTTATTGTGACTTGACCTTTGACCCTTAAAAGTCAAACTTTTTGTGCCACTATAAATGTATGTGGTATCAAATCAGATGAGTTTTGACTGGGATATGATTTTTTTTTTTTTTATTTCACCCAACGTTAACAAAAGATCATTTGTTAACACTGACCTAGAATGGGCAAAATCTGATCAGGTCTAGTCAATCAGGAACTCACTCAAAAATGAGAGAATGTTTGAAACCTAACCTCCTCGGTGGAGCCAACAATGACAAATCTAGAATGGTGCAAGTATGCTTTTACACTTTTAAAATCAGTGGTTAATGGGAAATTAGTGATCCTCTTTCAATTCAGCATGGATAATCCTTTTAAGTAATCTGTGGGTTTTAAGAATGTGACTATCTAAATACAGTACTCATATTTTTTTCTAATTACATACACTATTACTCTCCAATGGTGCAGAAGTCTTGTTTCCGCAAGTCTTTTCTCACTCCCAAGTCATCACATTCTGCTGCTTGATCATGAGCCCCTGGAGTCCGTTTTCAACACGCAGGGAACCAGATGGAAGTCAATGCAAATCCTTCAATGTTGGGAGTTGACAACATGGGTCAGGTGATGTAGTTAAGTAGCAAACCCCTTAGTAGGAGGTGGTTGTGATGATTATGGTGGAACACCAAATTTGGTGGATTTACACACAAGAGACCAGGGTTTGTGTCCTATTTCATACTGTATTTATTTCTTTCCTTTTTCCAAACCATCTAACCACTCTCCAACCATCTACTCGATACCCCTTGTATCGATATGTGACACCCTGGTGAAGCATCAGTATGGGGCGAAAATGTATCGGAATTACAGCATGCTGAAAGGTAATTATGTATTTTTTTCCCTAGTGATGCCAAAAATCTACTCTAGTTTTATTTTCTGCACTCTGAAGGTATTCATATTTAGTAATTTTGCACTTTGCACATTAGAAGCACTGATTAGTGAAGACACTGAAGCAAACTCAATGTGAGCCTTCTGCTTTTATTGGAAAAGTTTGTTAATGAACAAGAAGCGTGTGCCTTTCATTTTAGTTTTAGCTGAGCACCACATTTATTTTATTCAGAATAAAAGAGCCCCAAAGATATGTCTGTGGCCTTTGCTGATTTAATTTGCCAGGCTATTTCAGCTTATCATATAAAAAAATAAAAAAATGTGTACAATATGCCTTATCCAACATAAATGAGACCTGCTCCTGTGGTTCAAAATCAAGTTAGGCTTTGTAAATTAAATGCGCTCATCTCTTCTTAATAGAGTGGTGAATTAGTTGCTCCCTGCCAACAACTGATGCTGGTCGATCTTGACCTCAGCACGCGTTCTTTGACTTATGGTTGTTTTACAATCAAGGTTGCCATTACTCTCTGTGCTAAATTGTGTTAAACTAGACATTTTCATGCTGAAATATTTTTTGACTGCCTGTCTGTGAGAATATTATATCAGTATCCTAGCAAAAACTTTCTTGCACAGTGGGACATTTCTGGTAGGAGGAAAACAATGACAAGGCCATTTCAGAAAACTTCTGCGACACGATAACGATAAACTCATGAGCCTCACTTCCAAAAAAGGTGCAGTACAAGAACACTTTATCAATAAGTGCTTGGCATAAAACATGGTTTGTTTCTGAAGGCAAATATCAAGATCTCACAAATTCCCTCCCTAAATTAGACAACATACTGCTACTTGATGTACCTATGCAAGTTTTTCTTGGGTGTTTTATGACGCCACCTGGGCTGCACCATGCTCGAGTCATGCAGAGAGCCATTTGTATATCTGACATTTTAATATAATGCACTCCAGCACAACAAAGGCAAATGTAGCTATGAAAATTACACTCGAGGCATCACCTTTCTGACGTACTCGATAAATATTTAACATGCTGTGTCCACCTTTTTGGGCAGGGAATACGCTGTGCAACTAAAATTAAAACATATGTACACAAGCTGGTGGATCGTCTCAGCCAAGAGGCACACATATTTGACAAAGGACTTTAAAAACTAACAGCTGCTGATTAATCACGATGGTTCTAAATTACTGGCTGGCTCTCCACCGGGTATGGAGCTGGATGCCCAGTGCACTTACAACCTCCTTTGCATGTACTTGACAGCTGCATAGAGTAAGTGCCCACTTCTGCCTATTTAGCTGCATCTTCCTACTCCTTCTACAGTAAAGCTAAAAGTAGCTCAATGCGTTTCGAATTCTCCTATAACACATTCAAATCCCAAATGCATCATGGACACATGGGTGGATTTTTTTACATTTATTTAGTATTGTTCTTAAAGACAGATCATATTTACACAGCGGTCTCTTTCCTGTGTGGGAAGCATATGTGCTGTTATCTATAGCCCAGTTCAGACAACAGATTTGTGCCTTCACCTGAGAACATCACAGATGATGGCTGCAGCGGTGTGAACTGACCTGTCTCAGCTTGACTCAAGTCGCCTGCGATTCATTTTGTCAAATCTCCAGAGGCTGGTTTTAGAACATCACACTATAAAGTGTGCTTTTCTCAATATTTATGGACTGTATGTAAACTGTTACCACAAAGCGCATTTGTTACTATCAGCTGTTTCCCTGGTAAATCCTGTCTCAATTGTCCCTGTTTTCTGTGCTTATTAAAAGGTCCTCTAAACCACAGAACTTACAATCACTGTCCTCGTTCATATTTTAAAATGCTACAAATTATATCCAGCTACAGAAAAACCAATGGGGGATGTCATGGTAGCTATTACCAATTCTTACAGTACAGTCTATGGGACTAACATTACCATTACAGTTATATGATACGTTAGGAGAGGCATGAATTAATTCTGAAATATCACATCTATTGTGTCCTGGAAGACAAACGCACTGAATGTAATCAGGCTTGCAAACTAAATTTAACTTCAGAAAAGGCATTCACTAATGTTGAGTGACATTATGCTCACTGCAACACAAATTTCTGTGTAATGCTGATGATAGTTGCTGTCTAATAGTATTATCAAATATATTGTTTTACCTTGAAATGTTGTCCAATGTGTGTTTAGTTTTTCACTCTCCATTGCCTTTTCAGTTGCTGATCAATTGTTGAACACCGCAGTATGACAATATGCTTTTGATGATGGTATTTAAAGTAACAATCTCAAAGGCTTTCATTTTGGTTGTTTAGGCATCCTCCATCACTATATTAGTTCATAACAATGGTGATTATGACCCAAAGAGGATATTATATGCAAGTCATTGCATTTTCATTATTTGAAAATAGTGTCTGTGGCGACATTCCCATGAAAAATCTAATACATGTCTACTCCAGTCATCTTCACTCTGATGCATAAAACACAATATAAAACGCAACCTCCTCTCTCCGTTTTCATTTAAAAATCTAGACAAATATTAATATGATGTAATATTAACACATCTGTAGCTTCTTACATTTGATCTAGCTTGGTAACTTGTCTGCCCTCTTAAATGTAGATGTAATAGTTTAGTTGGTTCACCTTGATATTCAACATTTTAATATTTAACATTATAAAGAAGAGAAGATTTACTTATTTGTGTCAGTTGCTGTTTGTGTTGATATATTTTTTGTCAGCTGTTTGTGGTGCTTTTGAACTGTATTGGGTTACTGAGGGCTGCCTCCAGCTTTATTTAGTCTGTTCGCACTCAGAGAAAGAAAACTTATAACTATACGTTATAAGACCCAATAGCATAATACTGCTGTTGGGTCAGTGAAAAGTAAAAAGACAGCACTTGAGTACAGTATTGAAGTTAAATTTAACAATTTAACTTTAAAGTTAAACATTACGAACCTCAACTCAGCTGAACTGATCTGCCCGCAAAGAAATTAAAGAGAATAACTCACAATTTAGACTGAGACCAAAGAATGCTCATCACAGTGCAAGCCTGTGCCAGGTCATTTTGAGTTGTTCGAGTCTAGGCCTTAGAGGCCTAGTTCCTGGCTACTGGCTGTTAACAAGATTTATTTTAGTATGATTAATATCCACAGTTATGAATTTTGTTAACAATTAACCACCCTTTCACACAATAACACATACACCAGCAGTATTTTTCTATTTGAACCATTTAATTCTAATTTTCAATAACTCATGTGCTTAGCCATTATCTATACACTCACCTGTAGCAGCTCAGACTGGCAAAAGAGGAAGTAGCTCAGTCTACCTGGGTTTCATAGCGGGGGATGCCCAAAAGGAACCATCTGGGGAGGGCAGCATGGGGGGAGGTTACTGGGTTTTGGGCCCAAGGACAGTTAAAATGTCTTTACATTTGTTATGACTATGATGATATTGTATATTTTGAACATTTGGTGTGTTGTTAAGATTGTTTGATATGCCCATTTATAGTTTTTATTCCACAAATGGATAGTGATTGATTGGTTTAACCATGGGTGGAGCTACAGGCTATAAGCCAGCACATAGAAGCTCCTGAATGTCTTTTTTTTGGTTGTGGAGTGAAGAGAGAGGAGGATCGGTGGAGGGGAAGTGAGAAACCCTGTGTCTAGAGCCCTAATAGCTAGCAGTGGGCAGATGAAGCTTCATGAGGCATTTCATCCAATTGGTTCACTACTAATCCTGTTTTTATTTTTTATGTTTAATTATTAATGTGTCACCTTTTGTTTGTTTTTGTAAATAATTTTAATGTGCACCTGTTTTGGGGAATTTTGAACTGTTTTTGCCCCACCATGATCTCAAAATAAAATCCACTGGTAACTGAAATCCTGCACCTTCATGTCCAGTCTTTAGATGTGGGTTAGGCCCACCTTTAGGTATTTCCAAAACAATATATATATCATGTTTAACCACTACAGAGGAGACAGCGCCGTATTTCTAAAAGACTTGCCGAGATAAGGCTGTTGTTGCCTGGTGCTTTGTGTTCATGGCTGGAAAAGGTTTACTGTTTCTCCTGGTAGACAGCTAATGAGAGCCGCTAGCAGGAGATCCCCAAAAGAGTAGGAGTAAATGATCAAGACACTAGTATTTTGATAAATTGGCCACAGATAGCAAGTCTGTACAACTATATTCTCAGCTGAAAAAATTTAAAACTGTCTTTTGTGATCCAACAACAGCAGTTTTTTGAAAATTCTAACTTAGAGTTGTGAGTTTACTCTTCTGCCATTGGTGGCTGTAGCAACTGCGATTAGCAACAGCCAGCTGACCAATGACGTCACATATGCGAAGATTTGGATCTCTGGGAAGTACAGTTCAAAAACAAACCTATCATTACCAATTATTGCCACTAGATGCTGTCAAAAAAAACAAACTGGAATCTTGGAGATTGTTACTTCAAACTTCATGTCCTGTGGGTGACGTTGGTGGAAAATGGCTGCTTTGTGAATATGGTCTATCCCATCAATTACAGAGCCAGAGTTTTCCCTGCATCATATCATTAACACCTAGGTGCAGCACCTAAGTCTTTTTCACAGCACTTAAGCCAAATGAAAAAGGAAAAAAACATGCTGAGAGTTCCTTACCCACACTTTGATTTAGATCTGTCAAAATCATAGAACAAACCATAACAGAGTGAGATAAATAGATTAAAATCAAAACAAAAAAAAACACATCAAAACTAAAATAAACACAGTATAAAAGCAATAAAATATGAAAATAGAATGAAATTATTAATAAAATATTTCAAATCTGCACGGCACGGTGGTGCAGTGGTTAGCACTGTCGCCTCACAGCAAGGAGGGGGCCGGCTGGGGCCTCTCTTTGTGGAGTTTGTGGAGTTTGCATGTTCTCCTCGTGTCTGCGTGGGTTCTTTAGGTTAATTGGTCACTCTAAAATTGGCCATAGGTGTGAATGGTTGTTCGTCCCCTATGTGTCAGCCCTGCGATGAACTGGCGTTAACATGTCCAGAGTGTACCCCGCCTTCGCCCAATGTCAGCTGGGATCGGCTCCAGCCCCCCCCCCACGACCCTCCAGAGGATTAAGCGGTTACAGATAATGAAAGAATGAATATTTCAAATCTATAAACCATAAAATAGAATAACATTGAATTAATTGATGAACTATGAATAAAATGAGGCAAGCAATGGCTGTAAACTATACTTAAATTATTAAATACCAAGCTGAAGAGGTAGGTTTACATTTTACATTTACATTTTACTTCCAGCTGTTTTCATTTATGGTTGCAGTGTAATGTTAAAAATCTACCATCTGCATGTTTTTTGTACTAAGCTATTAAATGATAACAGTCTAATATTATGTAAAAATGCACTCTTTTTTGCAACTGCAGCACCTACAGTAAGCCCTCATAAAATCATAGGGAAAACCACTCACCACTTCCTTCAGTTCTTTCATACTGTAAATACTCAGCACTCTCCTGTAAGGACTGAATTGAATACACTATAGACTAATTGATATGATATTTGTAAAATAATGAAAAACCCAAAGTAATGTTGACGACTGAAACTCTTTCATATTTAAAAGGAACTTAAGATGTATGTCTATTGTCCATGATACTGAACAAACTCTGTTGTGTATAAATACTGAAGGTCATAATAAAAGCCTGTGAAACTCAACAGGTATTTGCACCGTGTAGGATATAGTGGTATATGCACATCAATGTTTTACTGGTAAAGCACCAACATCCTCTCTTACTGAGCCAGGAAAACAAGTTATGTAGACATCTACATAACTTGTTTTACTGGCTGGAGTTCCACGTTAGGTGAATATGATACAACAGACATGAGTTATGTACAGCAAACATACTTTGCATTAGTTATGCCTTCCACCCTTACCTGCGACACCAATCTAGCCTATGGTCTCGTTTTATGTTTTATCGGTCTTGTATTCCTACAAACAATGATACGTAAAAAATGTAAAAAATATCTACTTTATGAATGGCAATTCATTGTATGCTGTATATGTACAGGGCTTTTGGAACAAGTTGGATTTTAATTCCTTTTCAGATAGACTTGCTTAAAAAACTCAAATACGTAATACGTTGTTCATTTCAATTTATCATATTTAATATCAGCTGCTGGTGAAACTGTTCACCGGTTCATTATCATGGTTCATATCAAGTTGATCCATCAGCAGTGATTTCGAAACAAATTATTCAACTTTACTTAGTTACTTTGAGCTGATAGTTAACAATCCAGCCAACGCCGATGGCTGCCACTAAGCATTAACTGTTATAGCATCTGTAAGAAAGTCTATCAGGGAAGATATTAAAAGTTTAATTAATCGAACTAATCCATTGAGTTTAGGTGTGCAGTCTTTTATTATAGTACAAGCGCTGCAAAATGTGTCCATGAAGTTTTACTGTGTTGCCATTATGCAAACAAGTGTGATGTTAATTGAAGCATAATGATTCAAGGGAAGCCATTTCCTGTGAATGTACTCACACCAGCCCAACACTGCCTGCTGAGCAGCAAAGTTCTAGCTTAACAATGAGCACATTTACATGTGCACTTACTGTATATTCCACTATTATTCTGAATTTGACAGATGTCATGTAAACAGCAGTTTCCATCTGGATATTCTGAATTAGGCCTTTTTCCAAATGGTGCAAATTCTGACAAAGATGTAGGATATGCTGATATTATTCTGGCTTTATGAGGAGTCTTTGCACATGTACACATTTTACCACAGGCTGCGTTACACAGCTCCTGTTTATGTTGAACTGGAGTAGAGAAAACATCTTCTCTGGTATCTTCTCTGGAGTATTGATTGTCCAAAGAAAAGCCCACATTTCTGGTCAGAAGGAGAAATTCATCTACTGTTGAATATTATGAAAAAGGATATTAACAGGGTTTTGAATATATGCAAAAATTGAAAAGCTGACCTTTTCAAGAAGGTCCTGAAAGAGGGAGGCTGAGTTTACATTGCCACTGATGGCAAACCCTATTTTAACCAGGGCATGTACAGATGCTTGCAGCCAGGAATATTAGTGGAATGTTCATTTTCATTAGCCATGTCAACAGCTTGTCTTTTTCAGAATAAGGGCGAAAAACTTGTGCATAAACATAGTCAGTGATTGTAAAGTGATGACCATGTTGTTGTCTTCTAAATGTGTATAGGGAATCAAAAAGGTAGTCTAATACATTTGACAAAGGTTTGATTTCATGTCTTTTATGCAACAAAGGGTCAACATTTGCAGCTTTAAAAACAACAATACTTTATACTGCATACATTCTAGCGGTATTTGGGATTCCACTTTTTTTAATTTCAAGTAATGGAAAATAAGCTGATTGTTATATTGTAGGACTTGCACAATTTATACCTAAATAGCTACGGAATATGATCATGTTAGTGCAACATGGTGATCCAGAAACCCCTAAATGTAGAGTCATGCACTGCGGCAGAGATGAGCGAGCTGGTTCTTGGAGCCCCTGTCTTGTAGTTGTCATCATTTGCATGTGTGTATCTGTATGTTTTGCAAACCAGAGTCCCCAGAATGTGGGAGTATATCTTGATCCACAGCAGCTGCCCCTCAAGCACAATGACATGCACGTTCATTCAAACTGTCTTTGTGTAAAAGAGAATAGAATCAAATCTGTTCTATTTTCAGATGTAGCCAAATCCTATTTGTTTTTTTTGTTTTTTTTGTCCCAATAATACTTTGCTGTAATCACATTAACGCAGTTATGGAGTGGAAGTTGATTAGACATAAAATGAGTAATTTCTATCAGCATTCCTGCATGTCATCATGTTTCTTTCACATTTAAATGTTGAGTGTACTGAAATGACTTTTGTGAGACAGTTTGCAATCACATTTTCTTTATTAATCACTTTTTCTCTTTATGGATGTCCATATCTCTTTGCCATTTCAATATATTTCAGAGTGTTTAATAAAGGGAGCTAATCACAGGTCTGGGCGCCATTAATTTTTCACTGAGCAGTAACTGCAGCTTTTGACAGCATGAAAACACTGCCACATAACTCAGTGACATGTTCACCTCTAAAGGGATAAAGGTAGGATCCAGATGGTGGAGGAAGCAGAGGTAAAAGTAAGTCCTTGTGGTTAAATGTCCAATTTACCCAGAGAGAATGTGTTTAACAAAGGAGGCATAGTTGATACAACCATTGGCATCCTCCTGTCCAGCCATCAGTCTGTCCACCTCGTCTTCTGTCATCCTTTCTCCCAGCGTCGCCAGCACATGACGAAGCTCAGCTCCCATGATGGTGCCGTTGCCTTCCTTGTCAAAAACCCTAAGCCCCTCCACGAAATCCTCGAAGTTGCCTTGATCTTTAGCGCGGGAGATGTGTTGCAGCATTGGCAAGAAGGTTTCAAAGTCCACCATTTTAGTGCTCATGTCCTCTGGCCGTGGCTTCCCGAGCACCTTGAGCACATCCGAGTTGGTAGGGTTCTGGCCCAGAGCTCGCATCACATCCCCGCACTGGGCATACGTGATCTTCATTTCGCCGGTCGGTGTGCGGTCAAACAAGGTGAAGGCCTCCTTGAACTCCTCGATCTGGTCAGCAGTATACTCAAGAGTGATGCTTTTGGGGTCGAAGTCGGGTTCTTTGGGAACCTCAGGCAGGGGTTCCGGAGTCGGCACTGGCTTTGCAGCAGCAGCAGCTGGAGTGGCTTCTTTCTTAGGCTCTGGCTTTTTGGGCTCGGGTTTCTTTGGTTCAACCTTCTTTGGTGCCATGTTGTTAAGGGATTCGTAGGTGAGCTTGTACTTGCTGAGAAACAAGTGAAAGACAGGAGGGATTGGAAGTGATTCCTGAGCACAGAGGACCACCTCCTTTTCCAAAGCTTTTATATGTGCTTTGTCTAGGGAGCCAGATAGCAATTTCCAGCAGCACACTATAAAAGGAAGAAACCAGAAATAGATCCTCATAGCAAGTGATGTCAACATTAAGTATTGTTCTCAGCTGCTGTCATGTAGCCGACAGGGCTATTTGCTGCCATTAGCAAGGGTCCAGTTGCATTAAGCCAAAAATGTTCTGTCTCTCTGATGGACAAAGGGATCAGAGCACAGCCAGTGTATCAGGCCAGGAGGGAGGGGAGACCGAAATAGCTTTACACACTGTCTAGAATCACTGCTTTCTGGAACAATACTATATTAGCAAACTCACATAGTCAGCTACTCACTGATTTACGCAACATAATTCATGTTCATCAGGGGTAGATGTATTGAAAAGGTCAGCCAGCCATTATCAGTTGTAAGACAATATAAAACATGAAAACTGTGGCCATAGGTTACTATTTGTAATATGTAGATGTAATATTGAGAAGATTTAAAGTAGCAAAATGAAGTAAAGTATATATTTCAAAAAAGTTAATCAAAAGTAATCAAAGATTTAATATAACCATATTAATTCAGTTCACTTCAATTTATTTTGGAAGAAAAGTAGGTTCAAACTAAAAAATGAGTTAGATTTTCTAAATATTTCACAAAAAAATCATTTAGATTAATGTCTTTTAGTTACTTTTTTAACATCACAGCATCATTAAGCTTAATTTACTTTTGAGATATTATGTAAAAAAGCAACAAAATTAGGTGGAGATTTACTACTCAATATTATATAGTTAGATTTTTCCTACTAAAACTGGTTGAGATTTAATCAATGAATCATTTAAATATGTTTAATTCAACGTAATATTTGTTAAACCTATGTTTAGCCTTATTTATTAAACACATGGTGTATGTACTTCTTTTTATGCTTTTTAAAAAAAAAAAAAAAATAGGTGCCATTTGTTTTCTGTCATTTCTAAGCATTACATATACAGTGAAAGAACAAAAGATACACATTATGTTGCCTGAGCTAAAAATAATGGATATTCAAATCTTATGCTGTTTACTTTGAATGTGTCTCTGCACCGCCTGACTCTTTGTTGAGTATATTTTTCAGGACTGCAAGGTGAATGCAAGCAAGGCAATACCATTGTGTGTCTAGTTTATAAATACGTAATATGTCACTCGGCTTTATGTAGATGACGGCTCAGTAATTCACTTCAGTGAATGATAAACAAACCAACAAAACATTCATTTCATTTATGGGGGAGATGGGACGTAGGATGCACAGTTCTCTGCTACAATTTTAATCATAGCAACTTTAATTTTATGCACACATCACAGTTTATCACTCAGTTTAAGACAGCTAAAGCCTGTCATGCGATAATCATATTTACCCCTTTCCATCTTCATGCCAGACTCCTTGATCCTTCAGTCTACAGCTTGAAGTCATTGGACAGTACAGTTTTGACAGCACATGATTATCTCCCTTCTCTTTGCTTTTGAGGTCACATGGCTAGTAAAAGTAACAGCTAATTTGTCGTCTTTTGTTGTGTGGCTGCATGTGAGATCGGAGACATTTTTGTCTGGAAACAAAACCAGGTGTGAGCTGCAAGTAAGGCCAAATTAGTCACCAGTGTTAAAAATGCCATATGTAAGAGTACAGGTATTTTTATTATGGCAGCTACTGAATAAAAAGTAATGATGAAATGGTTCATTGTCTGTCCTCATTGGCCATCCTGTTCCCTTTACTGGTTATGATTGATATAAAATGAGACACTTTAACTGTTCAGTCGGAGGGGATCTGGTTAAATTGGGGATAAGGATGTGGCTGTGTTCAGAATCAAGGAGTCACATTCAGTTTCACATTAAATAGTAATTTTACACCTCCATCATTTAAAGCTGCCTTTCCCAAAATTAGAGTCGGGACCCAAAATGGGTCATGGAGCTGTTCTTATTAGGTCGCCAAATGTCCTGAGTAAAACAAATAACAATAACATGATATGTAAATTAATTTTCCTAATTAACAAAGGCAAGCATTCTCAGGAAGAGTTTATAAATGTTAACCAAAGCCATGTGAAATGCAGAGGAGAGGCCTCAACTGTAAAGACATAAAAAAACAAAAAACGTCAAAGACCTAACAAGATAAAAACTATGTAAAAGACATAACTAGACATAAATGACGTAACGGGATGAAAATGACGTGAAAAAGAGACTTTCAGAGACAGTGTTTTGACAGCGAAATAAAGAAAGTCGTGTGTTTATGTACATTCCCATTTAAATGATTTGTTTCATTGTGTCGTGTGTGTTGGTGATGATGTGTTTCTAGTTAACTAACAATTAATTAAAGTGATTCTGATTGACTCCTGCTCTGCCTCCTACCGCAAGGTTGATGCTGATGCTAGGATTAGCTTCTGGGGCTAACAGCTAATGCTAATGCTACGTCTCCATGGGTTGTTCTTTTTTACCACTCTGGCTGTATGTGACTAAACACGATCACACAATGAAATATATCGTATATCAAACATTAAACATGACACCATGATATTTCAGAGAAAATAGCTTTTACTTATCTTCATTTATCCGACATCTTTAGTTACTAGTTATTTTCCAAATTACGATTTTGACATGTAAATTTCATGTAGAGCTTATGAAATATTGCGTAACGATTTGTTGTAGATTAAATTGTAATACAGCTGAAACACCTGGTCGACTGAAAATTAATCTATTAAACTATTTTTGATATTGGTTTAAATCATTTTTTAATCGAAAATACACACACACACACACACACACACACACACACATTTCTCACATGGTTCTAACTGTTTGAATGTATGAATTTGCTGATTTACTTTCAGTCATTTTGATAATTTCGAGGTCTGACCCTACTGATTTGATGAAATAACACTGTGATGGTGTCACTTTGAGCTCTGGGACTATTTTCTGAATTTGTACAAACCATTCGCTCTTTCAGTCAGGGCTATAAAAACCACAAGTCAGAGGTTGTTGAAATGTATTTAGGCTCCTCATCAGCAGCAAAGTAGAGGAGAAAAAACTTGGTCCATAACTGACCTGAATGTTTACACTGTTTTGACATTTACCCAAGAATCATGCCCATTTTCACAACAACTTCAGATCATTGCTCATTCATTCATTTTTCATATAAGACCTGTTCATTCTCACTCTGATAATAGAACTGAAATTGCATCTGCTCCACTGTAAGTAACATCAAAATGGTTGATGGAAACATGAGTCTCAGCCAGGGAGTATGTTTTAAGGGTCAAGGGACTGATGTATAACATATATGTTTGTTTTAGTGTATTGAGGGACAGGGGTGAGGGTCTGCATTCTGTGATGTTCTCGTTCTGTAAGAGATAATTAAGAGCTCACCTGAAACACTGAATATACTCAGTCTGTGTCCTCATCAGTCTGCTCTACGTCTACACCAAAATAATTAATTAATGGTGACATTTTCATGAGATTTGTAGACTGAAATTTATTTCACAATTTGATTTATTCACCTGTTTTTTGTTTACTTCGATTAGCAACTTGACTGTTAGTCAGCAGGTAAGAGAAGCCGGGGTTGTCTTGGTAGTTGGCGTTAGCTACCATAACATCCATAATTAACATCAGCTGACATTATTTTCCACAGTGAAAAGGCTGGTGACATTAATGATGCAGTTTCTGAATCATTATTTTTTTACCTGTTACTGCTCTGGGTGATAAAAACTCTCCTGATGTCCCTTCTCTTTTTTTGGTGGTGAATTCACTGTCAGAAAGATAACAAAAGGAGTTCCTCAAATATTGGTTAGGGACATTTCCCTTATGTCCATAGGCAAAACAAGACCCTGGCTTTAATTTACAGCTGGTTCAGTGTAGTTAGCATCTTCAATTTCACCCGGTGTTAGAAGGATGTGAGTAAGATTTTGCCTTGTTTTGACAACTTAAAGAAGAACGTCATTGAAGAATTTAAAAAGAAACCACTGTCAGCTTTTTGGCTTCAGCTTCAGACCAGAACTCTCTAGAAAGAGCTTTGTTAACCCATCGATCAGCTGTATGCACAAATATGCCGCTGGCTGGATGTGTCACAGAGGGATGGAGATGTTGTCGTCCCTGTTTTCTGTCAAACTAACTTCAATCAGTACACTGCTTCTGCAATGACTGAACCAGTCAATTACTGCTTTCAGCATCTGAAGTCAAATAAGAGGTGATTGGTCCCCGTGGTCTTTAAAGAGCTTTTAACTGTCTGTGTATACAATGGACAAGGCTGTTTTATCTCAGACCTTCAAAAGTTTTGTGTCTTTTACTTAATGGATATGTCTATGTTACACAAAAAGGGAATTGATATTGAAATCTTTTGACAACAGAAGAGAATTACTTGATGCGTTGACCTCCGATGTCTGAACTGTGAACTTAACCTGATTTAGCCCCATCATTTAAATTGGAAGCACATTAGAAAACGGAGCTATCAACTTGAATAATGCAAAGTTGAGAAAAACAAACAAATGAAAAGACAAAGAAAGAAAAAAAGTCTCAAGTCTTTCACTCCAATGAAAACAGTGTTGGACACTGTTACACCTTTCTTCCATGACTGGCAAGAACTTGCAGAAACTAAATCCAAGAGCAACAGTGCATGAAAGTATGATGGTGTTAAAATGCAAGTGTCCTGGCCAGAATAAACAAAATCTCCTTCATCCTTCTTATATCCATCAGTTCATTCTGTGAATGTATAGCCAGCACAGAAGGAAAAGAGTCATTTGTACGTCAGGAAGTTAACAACACCACTGAGCTGAAAGCGGACGGTGATCAGAAACCTGGAGGACATTCTAATCATGTAGAGAAGGATGTGATTACAACCAAGCTGTGGCTCATAAATGCAATATCAGTGTGCAGTGCTCTCTCCTTCAGTTGCAGCTCACTCAAACATAACTTCCCTTTTCCCTTTTGCTTGCTTTCCTACAGAAGCAGAATATTGATATCTAAAGTATGCTTTGCAGTGTTTCTATTCGTGAGTGGTTCCCAAACCTTATTTTTGTTTTTTAGACTCAAGTCCCAAGAAAATCAATTTTATGTCTCCTCCAGGCCCAAATTCTACAAAAATAATCCTTGAATTGCCATAATGTCTAAATTTTTACTGACTCTTCATGTCACCGATACTGTGATAATGTCGACACGACTGACGAGGCTGTTCTCACTTCATCACATTCTGCTGCTTGGTCACAACCTCTTGGCATCCGTTTTCAATTCCCCGCAGAATGTTGGCACACAGGGTACCAGAAAGAGGTTCATGTAAGTCACAAAGGTCAACATTTCTAAAATCTTCCAGAGACCACTCTCCTTCTTCTTCTTCTTCTTCTTCTTCTTCTTCTTCTTCTTCTTCTTCTTCTATTGTAAATAGGTAAATTAATAGATGTGATAGAGTGCAAATTATGTTATGAAATCTTAGCTTTGTTTAGTTAAAATCACAAATGAATGGATTGGCACATACAACAATAAAAGTCAAGGTAGTCACTCTCTTTGATAAGACTATAGGTACCTTCTGACATCCTGTATTCAGAATACAAAGTGCTCTCATCAGGTGGACACAATAAGGATCCTATTAAATACCAGAAAAGATAACTGAATATACACTATTTCATCTATCAGTGAATAGAAACTTGTGTTGTGTGTTGTATGTATTTCAGTGTGCCTCTGTCTGTTACTGCACTATAATTGTTGTATTTTTTATGTGGCAGCCTTTATGTCCAAGACAGATTTCCCTTGGGGCAATTAAAGTAAGTAGGTTAGTTCATGATGCCTTTTCCTTGTACTGTGTTATCTAAAATGAAGTGATCATGGTGAGAAACCCGCTAGGCATTAGCATACACCTACATGCATGTCTCTTTTTCTTAGCTTCTTTTGACTAGTTTTGTTTTTGTGACTTGCAAACTTTACTTATAACTGGTGGAGACCTAGACATGGAGTTTTTCCTATGGTTTGTCAGGGGCTGACTGTAGATGATCTGATGTCATTTGACAAAAAAAAATCACTTTTACAGAATATTTGACTGTTTACATTACCGTATTTAGTAAAAAGACACACACAGTTTCCTGTGATTTCAATTATGTTATTGATGGTTTCATTGTTTTCTTATTTTTTAGTTGGTGTTTTTTCTATATCTCTTTTGGTTTTATTCAATTATTTTGAAGTGTTTGTCATTTGAATCTATTTATCTCACTATTATGGTTTGTTCTGCCTTATTACCAGCTTATCAACAGGGGTGTAAGTATAGCCAGTGCAGGGCCCAGGGGGTGGGGGGCCCTTCTGAAAGATTTATATTGCGAAATGTGAATATAATCCAACATCCAACATTTATTGAACAATGAAATATAATGCATTTTCTTTGCCATTTCCTATGTATTCCCCTTGTAAAGAACCACCTCTGCCATGTTGTTTTCTTTTTCTTTTTGTAAACTAGTTAGTCACAATCTATAAAAACAGCAAATTAAACTCTTCTCTTAAATCAAGTCTCTATTTGATCCCGATACATGACAATGCGATACTGTAGCTAGTTTACTGATAGGGTTAGGATGCACAAGGGCCGATCATAACTACATTACACCTCTGCTTATCAATCATCTGTGCAGCACTCTGAACTCCTCTAATCTGTATGAAAGGTGCTTGACAAAGAAAGTTTAACTAATTGATTGAAATGACAGCAGAATGTGTTAGAGAACTCTCAGTATGTTTTATTCCCTTTTCGTTTGGTCTAGGTGCTGTGAAAAACACTTCAGATAGTGTGTGACAGTGTTATAATGGTTGGAAAAGCCCTGCAAACACATAGCTCTCGAGAGCCAGGTACACTTTTACACTTTATTACACAGTTTTACATTAATGTTGATTGGTTGCAATTTGTGATTGTTTCTTTGCCCACAGGTGGCTTAAACATTTGAGAAACTTTGAAACGAGGGTGATAGTATTTCCTATTTCTCTTCTAATTGGTGTAGTTGTCCATGCCGAAACAATAGCTATTTTGAGACTTTTTACCATCAGAAAAACAAAAAAAAAAGATATCCACCAAATCCCTACCTAAAGTCAGTCATTCTCTTTGAACTCTGTCAGGAGACTCTTTTGTTGTTTGTGGTTGAGTGTGTGCATGCCTGTGCATTCTTTTTTTTTTCTTTTTGTGGGGGTCCTCAGTGAGTTTGTGAGGGAGTTTGTTTATATCTGTGTGACCAGGCGGAGAGATGGTGGGCAAAGACAGCAAGCCCTTAATCCCTGAGATAACACCGGGAATGAGGGCAGGCAGACCACTGGTCGGGTCCGGGGCTAATAAAAGAGAGTGATCGAGACAGGGGTAGCATTCCTACTATGTCCCTGTCAGGGTGTGACTCAGACTTTAAAGATTTTGTGTTTTGTTAACTTGCTAAAAAGGGAAGCAGCTTGGAGCCCTTACTTTTCTCTGGCGCCTTTTTGACTGCCTTGTATGTATATTCTTTTGCTCTCCTCGTATGAAGTTATTAGAATACTACAATTCTGAATGTGATGAATACAGTACAGTATCCATCCCGCAGGTCACTGGTGACTTATTTTAGGCTTAAGGTTACATTTGAGACATGTTTACACAGTTAGGATTGTGTTTCAACTACATGTTAAACACAAAAAACAAGATGTTCCCAGGTGACGTCTAATCCATACATATTGGCCTTACACTTCTTCTCTTATAACCCTTACCCTAACCATAGGATTTCATGAAAAGAATGGCAGTTTCATCTTGATTGAAAATAATCCACCAATCATATCACCTTGCAGCAGGCAGTATGAATAATTTAACACTACTTAAAGAAATGCCCCGCTACATAAGAGCTATAGATGCCATATCACATTAAATCTTGCTAGAAATACTATGAATTCATGGAATCAATGTGTTATAAAGAAATATAAACACCTGTTGCCCATCAAACTTCAATTATGTGCTGACAGTCCAAACATTGAAGCATGTCCAAACATTGGTAGTCCCCACAGGCATATATTTCAGGGGTGGTGGGGGGAGTATGTCCTCCTCAATATTTAGAACATGTTGCAGAGCTGGTCTTTCTTTTACTTACAAAATAAATGAATTATGAGCTCATACAACCACTGTCTATTTTGTGTCAAATGTAATTTTCCACCACAGAGGCTTCAACAAGATCTCTTTCTCTTATAGATTTGATGAATATTTAATTGGGAATGAGTTTTCTTTTTTTTTTGGTAATATGTTTCGAATGTGCAGAAAGTTTTAAACATGACCACCTTGCTGTGGACTTTCATCTACCAGTCCTCTTGCACGGTGAATTAAAAAATTATTTCAGGACATTGTTGCTTGTGTTCATTATGAAATGATTAGAAATGTAACATTAATCTCAGAAAAGTTGACTATTGTTGTGATGTACTTTTATAATGAAATATATTTATAATGTAATTCGTGTTTTAAATTCAGGTTTGGGTCCCAGGAAGACACTAACTTTATCTGTTTGGTCTTGTGCTGAAAATGTTTGGGAACTTGTGCTTTACATAAATAAAAACATTTTCCTCAGGAGTATCGTAGGCACGCTGTGTTTGGACCACATGACTAACAAAGAGCTTAGAGAGCGGACCCAACAACCGCCCTCCCTCCCTCCTGAACACCCTACTCAGGCCATCATGGACTTCAATCCCCAGCGAGCTGGCTGGAGATCCCCTCGCACCCACTGGCTCGATTGTGTAGCCTGGGATCTGGAGATGTGCAATACTTCCCTGGACCAGGTCCAGCAACTGACACAGAATCGGTCAGGATGGTGGGACCTGGTGAAACTGGTTGGAAATTAAGTGTTTGATCCTCCTTCTGGGAGAGGAATCCCAGATGTGTCCCTCTAGGGTATGTATCAAACTCAAGGCCCGCGGGCCACATCCGGGCCACATCCTGCCACGGCAGGTGTTGTTGGAGTTTGAAGACATTTTTGCACTGACAGAGGAGGAAGAGGGCCTGATACACCTGGTGTAACACGAAATCGACACCAGCGATGCACAGCCCATCAAGACACGCCCTCAGCGTCTCCCCATGTCTCACCAAGCAGCGGCCAACGATGCACTTGAGGAGATGCTGAAGGCTGGCATCATTGAACCATCTGACAGCCCCTGGGCCTCGAGGGTTGTGATGGTCAACAAGAAAAAGAGCCCAAAGATGATGTTTTGTGATGAACAGTGTGACCAAGAAAGACTCGTCCTGGTTTTCTTCACTGGACCTGCGCAGTGGACATTGGCAGGTAGCCCTCAGCCCCTCAGCCAAACCAAAGACTGTTTTTTGCACTGGAAGAGGATTGTGGCAGTTTCGGGTCCTCTGTTTTGGCCTGTGCAATGCCCCCGCCACGTTTGAACGGCTGATGGAAAAGGTGTTGGCTGACATCCCCAGACAAGAGTGCCTGGTCTACCTGGACAACATCTTGGTCTATGGTAGCACCTTCAAAGCGGCTTTAGGAGCCTTGCGGTGGGTTCTGCAGAGGATAGCAGTGGATGCAGAGGATACTGCTTCATGAGGAAGGAGCTGGAGTTTCTGGGGCACAGGATTGGAGGAGAGGGTCTGCGTGAGCTCAAGAGCTTCATTGGGCCAGCGTCCTACTACAGGCAGTTTGTACGTGGCTTCTCTTGTTTAGCCCCTGTTTTGCCTGCAGCAGAAGGACGCTGATTTAATTTGGGGCGACAGACTGTGAGCAGGCTTTCAGCGCTTTGAATCCTCACCCACCCCCAGACTTACCGTTTGTTTTGGACACCAATGCCAGCAATGTGGGAATGGGAGTGATCAGCAGTCAAAAGGGTTATTGAAGGGTCCTTCAATAAAGCTGAACAGCGCTACTGTGTGACATGCAGGGAGCTGTTGGCGATTGTGAGAGCAGTGAATCACTTCAGGAACTACCTGTGTGGCCTACCATTCACTGTCAGAATGTACCACTCAGCTCACCAGTGGTTGATGTCCTTCACAGAGCCAGAGGAACAGTTTGGATGCTGGCTAGAAGGACTATACACCTTCACTGTGGAGTACAGGTCTGGAACTCGTCATGACACCATGTCCCGCCGCCCCTGTGTCACCAATGGCTGCCATTACTGTGAGAAGTGGGAGGTCCGGGAGGAGGAACTCAGCAGCGAGGCCTCAGGCATATCGGGGATGGGTCAACCTGTAGGGAGGTGCAGGTTGTCAACGTACCTGAGTGGAGAATACAGCAGGAACAGGACCCTGATCTGTAAACGGTGCTGCAGTGGGTGGAGTCAGGGCAAACGCCCCAGTGGGAAGAAGTTGCCAGGTACTCAATGGCCACTAAAGGATTGTGCGTGAACTTTGAGGCCCTGCAGGTGAAGGAGGGAGTGCTCCAGAGAGCCTGGAAAGAACCAGCTACGGGGGAGGAGAGGTGACAAGTGGTGGTTCCCCGAGCTCTGAGGGAAACAGTCTTAAATACCTCTCATGGTACTGCTGGAGCAGGTCATTTTGGAGTTTCAAAAACCCTGCAGTGACTCAGGCAGAGTTTCTGCTTGGGCCAGCTCAGGAGAGGAACCTTTTTGGTGCGGTTATGGCTCTCAGTAACTCTGTTCTGTTTTGTTGAGCCATTAAAGCGATGGAACGTTGACAGCGTCTCCTGCCTCATTCTTTCGTCCAGTCAGACATTACACTATTATTAATGGTCTGCTGGTATACAGCACTCACACCACTCATACTACAAATCCCATAATGCACTGCAGCGGTTGCAGTGTACCAACTCCTCGTCCTCACTGCTCAATGACACACTCATCAGTGATCAGTGTGACATTAAACTAACCCCAAACAAAAAATGAACTTTAAAAAATGGGGATTTTAAGACAGGTAGGGGCAGAGTATCTGTTTGTTAACACTGGAGGGAAACATCTGTGTCGTGTATGCGGAACTAATGTGGCCGTAATTAAAAAATAATCTCCGCTGCTGCGTTTCCCAACAGCGCACTTTGCTGATAAACTGAGCGCACTTTTGGAGCACAGAAATATTATCTTGAACGGCTCAGTAATCCTTTTGCAGTTCATGTGGAAAGAGCACCTGTAAACACCCAGATGGAGCTGATAGAAGTCCAGTATAACGGCACACTGAAGGCAAAGTATGACTCTGTGGACCCCACACACTTCCCCCCGTCATCCCCAAAACGATGCCTCAACTCCGCCTACATGCTGCTCCGATGCTCTGCATGTTCATACCTGGGAGAACAACCTTCCTCTGAGATGAAGACAAACAGAACTGTTATCTCATTGATGCACACCTCCATATACAGTATATGTGGTTTTTGCACTTTTTCCTGTATTCACAATACATTTTTTTATATATTTGCAGATTTTCACCAGTTTGATCATATTTGAAAATTAAATTTGGCTCGATGGCATTGTTAATGAAAAACAAATTTCCTTCAGAAAAATTGTGGTTTTCTCGCTCTTTATGATGCCTGTGATAAACGTTTTCATTGGAAAAGACTCTTAACTCTTAACTCATATTAATGATCCTGATTGTCTTTTATTTTAAATTTGATCTCTCATCTCTCATTTGTTTTTTTCCAATACCGCTGCTTTGTTTTGAATTCTGACATGTCTGGGGAGCAGTTAAGTTCATATTTCTGATGAAAACACGGTCAGTTTAAGTTTATTCACTAAATGTTGACCCCTTGTGGCCCTTGACTTAGACCATTTTGATAAAAATGAACAAAATTTTCCTATTCTTACTTTTCATTCTTACTGAACTGTCTTATTTATTTTATTTTCAGCAGCAGGAAGAGAAAATACCAAGTCATTTGAAATAGATCTGAGGAGATAAAATGCACTTGTGTTTTTGACTCATTCCATAAGTTAGACAGACATTATATCGAAATATAAGTCGACATCTCAACATTGCTTACGTGTCCCACATTATCCCACACTGTCCAACACAAAGGCACTCTTTGTCCCACATGTTGCTTGTTGGGACCTGGTCTCTGTGTTCCCTGTGTTCAAACCAAACCTCTGCCTGTGGGTAAACCCCCATCTTTACACTCCTCCCTGACGCGGCTACTCCAAAGCAACTTTTTTACTGCAACTTCTAGAGAGAAGGGTTCTCTCTCTTCTAGAGAGAGAGAGAGGGGGCCCTTCTCTGAATTAGCTAATCACAAATGGGAATTAATTTCTCAATTTTTCTGTTGCCCTATAGGCTGTTGCGAACAGTCCCACAAAACTTTTCTGAAGTCCAGTAATAATATTGCGTTGTTATAATGGAATGACTATTGCAGGAACCAGCTTGCAGACATCTGTGTAAACAATTTAATTAAGACCATGTTTGATGAATTATAGCTGGTGAAGGCACTGCCCGTTCTAATACTTCAGTTTCTTAATTACACCAGACATCCATGTGTTCATTCTCTTTGCCCACCCCGGACTCTTTTCCCATGCTTACAATGATAGAAATTGAAAAACTACAAAAGGGAAAGTGCATTTCACACTCTACTGAAGCAAAGCAAGCAATTTGAAATTAATCAAAACACAATAAGTTTACAACATGATAAAGAGGTTCTGTATATGAAATGAGGGGAGTTAATTTGTGATACTCAGCTTTCTCCTTTATATTACAATATTTTAAATACTCATGGGCAATAATTACATTTAGACCAGAATTACATTTAGGGTTGCAAATTTTAAATGTTTCTTCATACCAGCATGCATCTGAGTTGTATTTGTTTTTTTCTTTTTTTTTGTTGTTGAATGAATGGCATTTGAACTCAAAGTCTGAATGGGAAATAGAGCTTAGCTGACTCAGAGAGAAAGAGAAAAGTTAAGGAGTACAGAATTTAGCTCCTTTCATTGAGACAGTCATAGCAGCAGCCTTTGTCATTACAAAAAGGCACGGCAGTGGTGAAGCCAAGCACTGAATGTCAGTATTCGTAATAACAATAGCACTGACTTAACCCAGTGAACCTTGAATCAGAAAGGAGCACATTTCATGCTCACGGGTTGTATTATTATCCGTGATTCAGATAACAGGTGTATCCGATACACCTCCCCAGTTAAGGAAAAAAATATGCAGAATTATATTCAGGGGCATGTGTCAAAATGAAACAGGCCGCAAAGCAGAGTTAATGATTACGGTAAGATTACATTTGCTACAAT
The DNA here is from genome assembly GCA_037367275.1 of Coranthus polyacanthus. Taxonomy (NCBI): domain Eukaryota; kingdom Metazoa; phylum Chordata; class Actinopteri; order Kurtiformes; family Apogonidae; genus Coranthus; species Coranthus polyacanthus. Next base: position 37,569,733 of record JAPQRN010000005.1, on the reverse strand, counting down.
TATTATTAGACTTGAATAATATCAAATACATGTACAGCTTACAAGATAAATAGAATGTTGAAGTTTCCAGCAAAAGCAGAAGTCTTTCTTTGTCTGTTTTTTATTTAACCTCCTACATTGTACATACCTTGTGCTATCATTGATAATCAGCAGATCCTTTGAATAATTTCAATTAAATAAAGTATATTTGATCCATGCTAGAAGGCCTACATGACACTGAACCCGTGTTAATTTAGCTTTTGTCAAAGACATTTTTTTCCCTGATGAATACTAGGCAATAATAAAAATAAAACTCATTTATGAGGATAAAAACCATAGCCAAATCTATTGGCATTATCATCAACGAATAAAAACGAGGAGGGACTATTTGGGCAGAGATCCAATCAGAACTCGTGTTGTAGGGAGGATGATGTCGGACTTTAACATCCACTCCTACATGTCTCATAAACTGTACAGTGTGAACATCTGGGAGAAAGTTTACCTTTGATGTCAAGGAAATCTCAAATTCAACGACTCATGCTGTGAACACTTTCCACATGTTGTCACACCATACGCTCACTTTTCATCATGAGCCCTTGGAGCCTGTTTTCAGTGCCCAGGGTACCCCAGTAGCATAAATTTTCAATGCGCAGGATACCAGATAGAAGAAAACAGAAACTGACAACATGGCCAGGTGATGTTGTGAAGTAGCGACAACCCTGACCCTTTTTCAGTAATCCTAAGTTATTTTCATGCCTAATTCTAACCAAACCACAATAATGGCATTGTCTAGATATCTGGCGGACTTCCCCGTGTGTTGACAAATGATGTCTTAGGGCAGTCCTTCCGAAACACACAGGCCTGTTTTTATTGGGTCACCAAATGGCAGACTAAAATATACAGTATAAGAATTCTATGATGATAATTCAAATCGAAGGTTGTGTTTTTACAATGCTGGTCAAGTCTGTTTTTTTTCTGTACAAAGAACACATTTTAAAGAGACTGGAAAAGTAGGCCAATGTGAATTGGAAATTTAACTGTGTGTTTCATGTGTATGTTAGTTGGTAAATAGTGTGTTGCTAACAAGCTAACAGTACTTGTCCAGTGACATTATCTTTGTAGCTGCATTGTTTTGACTGCAGAGTAGAATAAAAAAAATACAAATGTTAGAGCAGTTCACAATGTACTTTTGCTTGAGTTCCTGGGGAGACACCAGATTTCTGTTGTGGGTCTTGAGCTGAGAAAGTTTGGGAACCACTGCTCTAGGGTTACCCTATGTGTTAAAATGTGACACTCGGACCAATCATCAGTATGTGATGAGTTGGGAGTGAGAATGTGTTGGAAAAGCAAATTCATAACTGATAACGTCACAGTGCAAAAAGAGTTCACTGACAGTGCACAGACAAGCCAGGCAGGTGTCCATGATGTCCACAGCTGTCTATGTGCAGGTCACAGTAAAACTTCCCTTTTAACTGAGTCTTTAAAAAACAATTGGGGGAAAGCAAGAATAATCCAAATTAGACTGTGAGTTATTTCCATGCTGTGTGTCAATCAGCAGCTCTTCTGTTCTCTTCACTCGAGCTGTCACACGCAGCAGGTGTGTGAGTTACTATGGTAACGGGGTACACTGTGTCTCACTCAGATTCTTCAAGTCTATGTTCTCACTCTAAAACTTTCTCATGTTTAGCTTAATATGCCTATGCAACATCATGAACATAATTGTACCTCAATGCGGAAATTTAGAACTTGGTTTACATTACACTGCTGTAGATAGACTAAGTAAAACAGTTTAGACGACTACAACTAAATGGCACTGCAGTCAAAAGAATATGCCTAAACCTATAAATCAAAATTTGCTGTCAAAATTAACACTGGATATTACCCATGTCAGCACCAAACAATAGCTGGGAGATCATGGTGCACAACTGCCATATCCCCCTCACGAGGAATGAGGACTATGCCACTGTCTCGCAGGCTTGGCTTGGGATTCTGACGGGGAGATTAGGGAAGTTTCCAGGCTATTCATACCCCCCTTATTCTCCACACAGGACTTGGCTTGGTGATGGAATCCTCTCCTGTTCGACTGGACTGGTCTATTTCCGATGTGCCTCTGATGCCGTGTTTGGAGCGTGCCTCTGAATGGCTTGTACCTGTTTATCCCAGCAACACACAGGCTTAGGAGATGTTTTCCTCGAAGCTTACCAGGTGCTTTTCTCAGCTGGAATGCCAGTATGTTTAATTCAGACCCTTAATCCGGGAGAAAGTGGACCAGACATTCCTTCAGAGCTTCCTATATACAGTATATCACGAAGAGAGCTGGTCTTTGTCTCCTCCTCTCTACAAAGTAAACTGTGTTTTCTCATGAGTAACATTTCTAACAAACCAAAATCACATAACAATTCCCACAAAGCAGAATTTAATGCACAAAAGAGATTTGCATAACACCATAAGACATTTGCAACTGCAAGAATTCCGTTCAGTGCAGATAGTTACAATAAACCTGCAAAAAGCTCAAGCTCGAAAAGACCCTTCCAGCAACCGTAATGTTCTGGCAGCTGAAATGTTGACACGATTCATAGTTGCTATGGCAATTAGATTAGGATTTGTTCAGCCCTGTATCTTAGTTGTGCTCCAGCTGTGGGGTCACTGTTCCAATAACACAAACCTTTTTTTTTGTATGTCATTAGTTTGACAAGTTGAGTTGTCACAGATTCAGCTTTAAGGCAGTGTTAATTTTCTGTGAAATGCTCTTTTTGCTAATGAGAAATGTTCCTATAGGCTTGTCTTGACGCTACAGAAGGAAATTTAAAGGCCCAGTGTGTAAGATTTAGGGGGATTATGGAGAAACGGCAAGAATGGAATATAAAATTCATAATTCTATTTTAATTAGTCTAGAATCATGGCAAAAATGAGAAATGCTGTGTTTTCGTTACTTTTGAGGGAGTGGTGTCATGTTTCTACAGTAGCTCAGAACGGACTTCCTCTTCTTCTTTTTTCCGTTTTATAGCTGATGGCATCCAGCGTTAAGGTGCATTAGGGCCTGTGTCCACAGGCAGTGTTTTTTGCGCTGGAAGCACCCATGATCTGGTTTTCAGAGTGCTTCTGACAAGTGCTTATTGTTGCTATTGTTACCACTAAGGTGACTTCCGCGTTATTTCTTGTTCGTTACTGGCTACTGTATACTGTACTATAATATTTTAAATACTGCTGTTGGTTCACAGGAAGTTGTTTCAAGATTTTTTCAGGCGAGAATGTGGTTGTTTAAACTTCAAATCTGTGGTCAGTTTAAGATAGTATCTAATTAAAAATATGCTCCGGCGATTTTGGAGATTTGCTGTTAGACTATCAATCAGTATGCCTCACCAACAATCAACATGAATGAGCAGTCAGTGTTCATAGAGTCATGGAGAGAACGTCCTTATCTTAGAGAGTGGTTTTTAAATTTAATGACATCCCGACAGACAACGAACTTGTAAGTTAATTGTTTACAAACATACTCACCTAGTAGTAACACGGAGTAGGTCATGTGATTGAATCAGAGATGTGTTTTAGTCCAAGGCTGCATCAGAGCGACTTGTAAAAATGCCTCTTCACACATTAAAGTTTCCAAAACTTAAAGGATGTTGAGGACATTCAGTGTTTTCATAAGATCATAGTAATCCTTCAGTATTAGATCATAAATAACCGCATTGCGAGTGATTTTCTCCTCCATCACTGATGCCAGGCGACACAGCACAAACTGCTTCCAAATAAATTGTATTTCATAATTAACATAGACCCATATGCCTACATGGAATTGATTGGGTTATGTGAAAAATGTAAAAAAAAAATCTACATAAAATTGTTGTTGTGACTCCAGTCTCCGGTTGATTGATGGGTGAATGGCCAGTGTTGGCAAAAGGTAATGAAAGGTTATGTTATGATGTCTATGAAGCTTATTAAAATGTACTTGAGGTCCGCTATGTCACAGGAGCATCTCTCTGGACTTGCCATCATCAGCATCAATCATACAGTTGCACAACAGATTTCATATGATGATGTAATTGATGATTTTGCATCAAGGAAGGCTAGAAAAGTCAAGATTTAGATTTAGACACCTGTTGTTAATGTTAATGCCAGTTCTAAACAGGGTGAAAAACCCAGGTTGAAAAATAGTTTACTGCAGGAATCTTTTTTTATGCTCCATAGAGTTGCCTTTTTTTTGCTTTCTTCAGGGATTTTTCAAGCATGTGCAATTTATATACTGT
>JAPQRN010000005.1:37544227-37556146 GCA_037367275.1 Coranthus polyacanthus | reverse complement strand
AAAAACCCAAAATTATGATGGGGAGAGATGGAAAAGTTGGTGTATCGATAAAATAGATGCAAATAAGTGCAATGGAAACTAAGAATTGGCAAATAATTATGTATGTGTGCATGTGCAGACCAATAAGGAGACTGCAAAGTTCACTGGTTTAATACATGAAATAAACTTAAATGGCATATTAGATGGAAACAACAATGACAAACAATAAACAAATGCCATACAAGGTTTGGACAAACTGGTATGGATCAGGAGGCAAAAGCAAAAGTTAAGGCAGCTTCACGTCAGGGTTTGGACAAAATACAAATCAAATCGATCAGCTCTTCAATCAACAGCTCAGGTAGTATGTTATTGTATGAAATACTGCATCTAACTTTTAAACGGTGATGATGATGAAGAACCAGCGCTTTATTCACTTTAAAGTAGTGGCTTTCTGGATATTCGGTTACTTGTCATAGAGACAAGGAAACACTTTTATTTCTCTTGACATTAATGGTTGTGTGAAAATCCAGGTTCAATTAAAAAAAATGTATACCTGTTGTGCTTCACCTCTTTATATAACAGAATCACTATTATTTTGCATCCTCATCATTATTAAAGGTTCAGTGTGTAATATTCATGTTTTCTCCTTTTTTAACTGCTGTGAGATGTTTTCATGTGCTCGTGAGGATACCTGATTATTTTTGTGTGTATTTATTGATGTAGAGTGCTTATTCATTTATTTAACTTATATGTATTTATACAGTGGGGGAAATGTTCTGTGGTAGAAAGTGGCTCTGGCCTTCAAAATTCAGTTTGCAGCTCAAAAAACAACTGCAAACTGAATTTTGTGACTTAAAGGCAAGTATGTAACAAGTATTCTGGCTTGTGTTTGTAAACAGAACTGTTCATACTCTGCCTCCTCTCCACTCAACAAATGACTGAGTGAGGAGAGAGAGCGTTAATAGCGAGAAAAGACACGAAATAGATACATTGAACATTATTTTCTGATTGCCCTCACAGTAATTTTGGCTCTAAAGCATACACAAACTCACCCACAAAATCACAAAACTCTACGCAGCTTCTTTATTGGCTGGAGATACAAACTCACTGCCACAGGTCCATGCCTCTGTGGACGTCCTGAACACAGCAAAGCAAGAGGAAAATAGAAAATACAGGCAGGGTCTCTGCAGGTGAATACACCACCACATACTGACAGAGGGTCACAGGTAATGATTTAGAGGATTACTATTGTGTTATTGAGCATATATAGTGTTTGTTTAGGACAATGTTATATACTTTACATTTAATTGTAATGAAAAACATCAATGCCGGTGATATACACATACACAATCAGCAAATTTATACAAATCTGCATTTTATAGATGGAAATTCCATGTGTCATGATGCTTTGTAAAGATTTGATGAATTTAAAATCAAATTGAGCCCTCCCACCTTGATGCTGACATAAAGTCATCTGTTATAAAACATGTTTGACATCCTCTAATCACGGTCTTTCACTCATTTTTTTTTGATGGAGAACTGAACTATTCAGAACCACATGGATTCATGGGAAGAAAAAAAAAACACAATTGTGCATGTCAATTTGGATCTGAAATCATACTCTGAAGTCATACAGCAACACAAGCAGGTGAGTCTGGTTGGTTTGAAGAGAACTGAAGGTTTTCAGTTTTCCATTTGAAATATCTGTATGAATGCAGTGCAAAGCAGCAAAACATTCTAAATATAGCAGACACTTAGACTGATATTGAATTTTGTACTTTTTTCAGGTAGTAAAGCCGTACAAACCCCAAACTAACCCTGTCAGACCCTCATATGTCCCTGAACTACTCCTGTCTCACACGTCCATACTTGCACATTTGGCCACTCCTCCCCCCGCTATCAGCCTCTTTTCAAAATCATGCAGTGGGTGGAGTCAGACTCCGAATGGCAGCAAAATTACTGTCCAAGAGGGCAGCAGGAAGGCTGTAATCAATCTTGGTCTCACAGTGGATTACACTAACTGGAAGGCAGCATGTATGTAATTTAATCAATTCAGGAAAGTGTGAACAGGTGTGTCCCAGTAGGAGAGCTGATTCAACCTGAGGCATGGTCCACAATCTGTACCTCCTCTGCAGAATAATGTAGTTTGTTTAATATATGGTGAAGACACTCCCCAGCATTTGGTATCAGGAGCCACAGTTCTACGAGCCCGGTTTATGATCCCTGGGGGTTAAAAAAAACATTAGTATCTCCAGAGAAAACAGGCCATAAAAGCAGTGGGTTTGGCTTCTCGTGTGCCCTCAACAGCTTTGGTAATTTTAACATTCTGTTGCCGGCTCCCACAGTAACAGTCAGATCCATTAACAGAATATGACCATCCTGTGCCCTCCTGCAAAACACACAAATGCCCTCTGCAACCACACACAGTTTTATGGATGCACAACACACAACACAAGAGCGCACACACCAAACAGTCCCTCATTGGTGACTAAAGGCCTCGTCGCCCGCATGGTTAGTGTTGAGAAATACCTGCAGTGCACAGTGGAATTGACAGCACTTAGAGTACCCTGAAATTTATTTCCACAAATAAGCACGAGGGCCGAGCAACTACAGTAATTCTTTTTAATAATATAGCAATATAAAAATGGTCTGGCAGCACATCTGTGGCAGCAGATGTGCTTAATGTCAAATTCATCTTCAATCTATGCGCCACGTTCCATAAAAACCATATGAATTCAGGCGAGCAGAGATTTTTAAGGCAATGATAATAATAGCCCTATGTTATATAATAGTGGGACATTACACACACAAGAAAAGTCAAAATGTGTTTTGATAGACTCATAGACTGTACAGACCCAGAAAGCAACAGAATGAATGTATCAGTGTGAAGACATTGTAGGTGCCTCCTTTTAGGTCAGAGATGGGGGGCTTTTTTTTACAGATTGTGCAGAGCACTAGCAACTGATTGGAGCATATGGAAAGAAGACCATCAGAGATCGCAGACCCTCACCCCCTTAGATCACATCCACCAAGCTGAATTCCACTATGTTGTGAATACACCAACCATACAGAATACAGAACTGTATGGATGTTATAAATCAATTCTTTGACCCTTAAAACATACTCCCAGGATTTAGCTCCATGTTTCTACTATCAATAGTTTCCAAGTTACTTATGGTGGAGTGGATGCAATTTCAATCTGTCAGTTCTATTATCAGACCGTATCAGAGTATGAACAGGCCTGGTATGAAAAAGGAATGAACAATGAGTGCAAAAACCAAACCTGAAGTTACTGTGTTCAATATTGAGGTCAGGAACGGTCATCAAATATGGGTTTAGAAATGAAAATATGCTCTCAGTTGTGAATCGTCTTCTGGATCAGCAAGAAATTGATCATGTTGACAGATATTGTCTGTCTGTATGTCTGCCTGTCCACACCTGTAATTCACAGCAACTTGAAAATGACACAATTACACAAGGCAGGTCTATCCAATATCTCTGCCCTCTTTGAAGTTGGCCCCGATCTGGATCCTAGAATTTTTTAAAGGATTTTTCATCGTTGAGAGATAGGGAATAACAATATTCATCAACATGATCATTGCTTGCAGATCCAGAAGATGATCTGTGAGCATATCTTCATTTCTTTTCTAAATCTGACATATTTGATGGATGTTCCTGACATTGAAATTTGTAACTTCAGATTTGGTATTTTCACTCATTATTCATTCCTTTTTCCTGTATATGCTCAGTCTGATAATAGAACTTGACAGTATCGACACTGAAATCATATCCACCACAAGTAACTTCAAAACAACTGATGATAGAAATATGAATCCAAATCCTAGGAGGATGTTTTAATGGTCAAGGAATTGATTTATAACATTTATATGTTTCTTTCAGTGTATTCACAACAGACAGTGTAAATATTCTGTTTTCAAGTTATGGGCTCTAGATCTTGAGTTACAGGTGCAGACAGACAGAAAAACAGACCCGATTTCAATGCCCTCTTGGGGTGAGGGTAAAAAAAAAGTTAACTCATTCCATTTGAGAGAACCTACCTTGATCCTTCAACTTTGCAAATGTTTTTCCTCTGCTGACCACTATAGATTAGGCCTTGAAGGACAGAAAGGTAGTGCAGAAAGTAAAGAGGTTGAGCTCAGTGGCACAAAGAGGTTTACAAGTGTTTCACTAATGCAGGAAAGCAGAGTGACAGAAAAAGTTACAATGCTGGTTTTATAAAACGACATATTTTATGTCATATGTGGCATATACAAGACAGGCAAAATCAGGGGCAGCACTAGAATTGTGTCTCACTGACAACCTGCAATGGCTTAAAACCAAAAGTGAGGAATAATACCCAGGCTTTGTGCACGACACATGGATTTTTCTCCCCTCACAACAAAGCCATGATGTAGATAGTAGAAATGTGTATTTTTTTAAGTTTCCCTGAAAAATTGCTTTGACTGTTCATACTTACTGGAGAAGGGCTCATAGTGCCACCAGCAGACACCAGTGAAAGAAGAACATTTGGGGTTTAAATTACATTTTATGTGCATTCATGCCTGTGGCACTGTGATGTTATTAGCTCCTGGCAAAGTAATGCAGACATTTGTCACAATATTTTTCAATGTGTGGAAGGGCTGAGGAAAAGGAAGAAAATGAGAGAAAATAGCAAAGAATAAAATGTAGATGGTGCCAGTGACATGCATAAAAGTGTTCGCTATAGCGTACTCAGAGATAGACATAACAATGAGCCTGTGGTGACATTCTACTCAGAATTTGCTTCTCTGGTCCTCAGCTTACATTTAGATGCTAGCTCAGATATCTGCCACCCACTTACAACTTCAGCAAGTTGTACTAAGTGAAGTGGTCTATTGTTGTCTGCAGACTTGAGGTTGCTTTTTGCACATTTCTGTGCGACACATTGTTCCTGTGCGTTCACCAGGCATCTCTATTCACTGTCTTATCTGCTTTCAACTTGCCTCATATTTGTGATATTGGACTCGCCTGCCTTGTGTCATCAGATTTTTTTTCCTTGTTAAACAATACAGGCATTGCTGAAAAACAAATAAAACAAAGGCGAGGACAGTGCATTTTGCAACATGGTTGTGAAATGACTGTGGGCAAGTTTTTGTTATTTATCTCCAGGCTTACAGAATGATGCTGATGCTTACAAAGATTTTCATATTGGTTCCAAAAATTGAATATGTAAGGTATACTGTACAGCGAGCAGGTTGTATAACAAAAAAAACCTCAACGTAGAGGCAGGATTCTGCTTATTACACAGCTACTTATTGAAGAAATCACTAATTTGACAATGAATAATAATTTTAAAATTATTTTATTGATTTAAAAATGATCTCCCGAGCCTATGATCAGAGCTTAGTCCATAGCAATGGTCTATTATCAGAAATAACAGACCGTAGAATGTCATCATCAGAATCGAGTATTCAGCAAAGCCATGGATAAGATATAATAATGGTTCTGCATGCTTATGTTTGAGCAAAGTTGACTGAGAAGAAAAAGGAAAGTGAATTTACTTTTAGTTTGAGAAACATTCTGTTCTAAATATGCATAGAAACTGCCCTCTACAGGTTGAAACCCAGCTACTGCAACTGGATTTTCGTATTGGTTGACATGGTGACAGCTTTTCTCATCATCAAACCCCACATCCGTGGAAAGCTGTTTTAATTGTCCATGCCAGAATTAAGGTTATTACTCCAGCATCCCATGTCATTTTAGTTTGGATTGTGATAGTAACGCTGCTCAGACAATTCACATTTCTACCTGTCACTGATGGGATTTCTCTGCTTCTAGGCAGAGAAATCCCATCAGTGAGAGTATTTGTTCAATTCTCTCACACCAGGTCTGAAAAGAGCAAACGGACCACGCAGTCTGTTTAACAGTCACAGCTCCACATCGTGACTTTTTCAGCTCTTTAGTTTCTCTCTCATTCATTTGTCCTTTCTTTTTTATCTTCCTCCTCTGACCTGTGCATCTCTCTCATCATCTCATCCATGCTTAGCTCCCCCAATAAATAAAAAAAAATCAAGCATTTTAAAACAATGTGTATGGCACAGTAACATTTTGGAGGATCTAACTTCAGGAATCGAACATAATATTCATAATTATGTTATCTTGAGTGTACCTGGAAATAAGAAAGCGGATCAGAGTTATTATCCCCTCAACTAAAAAACGAACAAAACAATGATAATGACCACTGGAGAACAGGGTGAGGCGAGGGTTATACAGTTGGTTGCAGTCTGCAACTTCACCACTAGATGCCACTAAAGGTGACAAGTGAACCTTCAGTTAATTTTTTATGTGTCAGATACGGATTAACTTTATCAATCCCCAAGGGGGGAAATCAATGTCCATCAGCTCAAGAAAAAAAAGCAAAATATAAAAGTGATCAGTGAATTATTTACAGAATATTCAGTCTGTCTTCAATTCTGTCATAAGGGTTGTCTAGGAATTATTTGGGTTACTTGTGCAGTTTTCAACTGAAGTGCATATTATATATGTTTGAATTTCTAATTTATTGAATATTGATATGAAATCTCACAGTGCTTGGTTTTGTTTATTAGTTAGATTGTGATGCTCGGGCCCTGGTGTCGACAAAAACCATCCATTTGCAAAGCACAGGAGGGTGACATGAACCTGTCTTTACAATGCCATCCAGTGGCAAAATCCACTGCAAAATCACAGCCTGTATTTTATTACAGAAAAAAAATACATCCTGTAGTTAACCTTGTAAATTAAATATTTCATTATAGCATATCACACCTGGTGCGTTTCAGTGGTCTCTGTTTGATGTAGCATTAGCTTGCCCTGTTGGAAATAGTGACAGAAGGAGGAAATGGACAAAACATGGCTCAAATAAATAGTGTAATGATGCAGAGAGTGAAAGAGAGAGAGAAGGAAGGTGTGTTTTTGTGTGTTTTCTCTTATAAATGTGCATTAAGTCAGTGCTGAAACTTTTCATTCTGCTCATGTTCTCCACCTTGTTAAAAACCTCTAAAGTAACAGGAAAGAAAAAGGTACATTTGCATACTGCAGTCTATAAATAGTTTTCTTTCTTATGTGAGCAGCTGCCTACGGAAAACTGCATTTAAAAAAAAAGTGGTTTTAAGCAACTATTTCTTTCTCATCATCAGGAATTAGAAGTTGATTTTGTATAAAAACTTTGCACATTTCTGCTCAAAAAGGTGGAACATACGGTAGCTACTGTATACATCTCCCTTTTGCTACTGTGAGCTAATTACAACACATATGCATCTTGCACTTGGCTATTTCACTGTACATGTTACCAAAATTGTGGGCTCACACAGTTCTACACAAATACTTTCACATGATTGGTGGAGTGGAGGACAAACATTGATCCTTCCTTCCTACAGAATTCACAGTTTGCAGCTTCACCCACATGACCTTCCAGTCATTGTGGTGATAGGTTCATGGGTCACGGGAAAATGCAGTGTATTCTGTATTCTTCCGAAATGCATTCTCCTGCCTGCCTAAGCAGCGTGACCTTCAGTTGACATTTATGTAACACTGTGTTAAGAAATATGTCTTAAGAACTCTTAACCATACTTCCATCTCTCTCAACACAATCTCTTGCTGCAAATCAAAGTGGCCTATACACGCAGGCCATTTTCTGTTGTCATTCACCTTTCATTCCCCTGTTCCTGCTTCAGGTCTAACTTCAGGGTGTTTTTAAGGTTTTTTTTTTTCATGATTGAAAAAATGATTGAAAAAAATGTTTTCAAACTTGCAAACTTTTTTTCCAAAGTTTGCAAGTTTGAACATTCAAATCACAACTTATGTAACAATTGTGCAATTTAATGTTGTTACTTTGTCTTGTGATATAATAATAATATCTTTATTAGTTCATTGGTATTTATTAAATTTTCAAGCCAGATGGCACAAGGTGCTTCTGAGCATAAAAATACAATCAATTAGAAGGAACAGATAAAACGTAGGCTACATGCATACATGTAATAAAGGAAAGTATTATGAGCAAATATAGAATCATGTACATTTACAAAGGCAGAACAATGAAAGTGTGTTTTTAAACAAGACTTAAAAATAGAAACTGAATCAGCTATTCTAATGTTTTGAGGCAAACTGTTCCAAAGTCTGGAGTTGATGAGAGCACTTTTATAAAAGGCATACTATGCTTTTTCTGCTATTAGAAATTATTTGTCATCTATTTGTTTTTCTAACTTTGCTCCTCCTCCTGGCTCAAAGAACAAGGGAGAGACCAGTCCAGCAAGAGTGAATGAAGAGAAGGACCGGTGTAAGCGACAAATTAAACACTATCCACACATTTTCCGATTATTTCACTATATGGTTATGTTCTAATTCATAAATACGCTCACACATTTGCACGACCCTGGGGGCAGGTTCTGAGTGAATACAGCAGAAGTGTGTGTTGCTCACCACATGAACACACACAAACACCAGCAACAGACAGACAGCACAGCAGAGAGACAGACACAGCCATGTAACCAGAGTCGCTACAAGTCCTGCTTCAGAGCAGCCCCTAGCTGCAGACCTACAGGTGAGAGGAAGTCAATGGCGGAAGTCATCATAAAATATATTTATGATGCATAAACTATATATTGTTAAAATCCGTGTGCTAATTCTTGGGGAAAAAAAACAAAGGAAATCGGCACTAAATCCAAAAGAAGTCCCACCCCTTCTGGTTGTGCCCAATGGGACCTAACTTTGGAAAAAAATTGTATCACAGTCAATGGCAAGAGACAAGTCATTTTTTCATTCTGTTTGAATCATGCCATCATTTACACATATAATGTTTGTCAGTTTAAAAGATAATTTTACAAGTCAAGAGAGTCACAGTTTTTTTTGTAAAACTGTTGAAGCATCAGATTGTGAAAATACCTAAATAGAAAGACTACACACCTGAAAGTTGTGGATGTGATGTCATTGTAACGTGCTCCCTCCACAAGCTGCTCAGAGCTGCTGAAGACATCTCTGCAGCTTCAATATGACCAGACTTGTGGTGATGTTCACCTCTTTTAATACATTTTCACCTCCATCTCAAAGAACAAGGTGAAATATGATGTGGTAACGGCTGTGTTGGAGTTGGTGATGTGTATCACATGAGACGAGAGATGCAGTCCACTGAGCTGTTTCACACAAAACTAGATGTTGCTTTACTATCTGCACAACAAACAGCGACTTTTTTGACTAATGCTCAGTGAATTTGGACACAGTTCCAGTGTATGTGCCTTGAGCTTTTATTGTGAAGGGTATAAAAGTGTTGTCATGTTTTATTTCATAACCCACATATGTGCACAACCCTTGGATACAATACTAATGCAAAATTAATGTAAAATAATGCATAATGCCTTAAAAAGAGTCATTTGACTTTTAAAATATGTTTGTAATTAATAAATTATTTCTGCTGTTGAGGTACCTGACTTCCAATCCACCAGCTGGTGGAGGATTGAGGTCCACAGCTAGGTAACTGTTAAGGCTGTTGAGGTTGATTTATAGTTCTATGCAGACACCACCTTTTGATTGATAGTTTTGTTGCATTTCCCCTTCTCCTACACTCTTATATGCTAGGTTACTGTATACAGTAAAAACAAAGAAAAGAGCAAAATATGGGATGATGGTATACCATCAGGCCATATTTCGCCCCAGTCATTGTTTTCACTGTACATTTTGACCGGACAAGCTAAACACATACTCATAGAACTGGAATTACAACTGATAACCTTATGTCTCCATGTTTCCTTAAAATAACAACTCTACAGTCGCTTTGTTTACATTCCCTTCATTCATAAAAGTGCCGATCATGGTAACGGTGAAGTCTGCAGAGTACTGATTTTTATATGTGACTTAAAGCAACATAACTGTTTGTCTGTTTCAGTAACGTCTTCCGTGTTTTCCTCATTCACAATCACAGACTTCACAAACTTGCGTAAGGAAACTCAAGCACCCAATCAGTGTGGCCATGACATTGACACGTACGCGATGCCATAACCCCAAATCGGCGAAGTATTATTGTATCCATGCCCAGAAATTTCCTGAACACAGAAAAACAAAAGGGCAGCATTTCTGCAGGTAAATACACCACTACAGAGTTCTAGTAGATCATAAGTCATGATTCAGAGGGATTATGATTGTATTGTTTTATTGTATTGAGTCTATACATTGATTTTGTTGTTTACAGAAAAGGTTGGCTTTAAATTGTAATGACAGGAAGCCAGAATGAGAAGGAAAACCGAGACATGTTCAGACAAGAACGTGTCTTTTTGTAGCCTTAAAACATCACACAAGATGTTTCAAGACTATGCACTATGAAAAAGGATTTAACCTAATATTTCTGGGTCAGGTTGATTTTTTTTCCCACTTTATTCAAACTGTTTCACTTTTGCAGCAAGAAGACAAAGACCACACAAAAACAAAGACATTTTCATTACCAACTATGGATAATGGAGTCCCTTGTTGAACATGCCTCGAACTTTACTAATAAGCAAAGCCATCATTTCATGTGGAGGTGACTTTGTGTTAAGTGCAGCCTTTTTTTTCCCTCCCTTATTTTGCCTTCAAGAAAGACGGTGGATAACATCTGAAAACATATAATTGTGCTGATCATTTTTCATGTCTCATTTTCTTGGCTTGCTCTCCCTCGCTGACCTAATTACATTCTCATATGGTAGAAAAGTGAGTTTAATGCTGAGCTACAGATGAAGGAAAAAAAAAACACCCAATCTACCATTCCTGAATAAAACCAACTTGAACACATTCATTTTGCCAGTACCCTTTAACACTGTATGAACGCCATCTTCTGGTGTGCTGGAATGGCTTGTCGTGATTCCAGGAACTGCTATGTCATTTGTAATTCTGTGGTCGAGATGTTGACAACCAGTGCCTGAAGGTAAAATACGAAGCTGCCATGCGGCTCACGTAACTGTTCCACTTGCAGGCTCCTGATTCTCTGTAGGGAGATAGTAATACTGAAATGCTTTGTGTTGATGTGTGCACAAGGATAGACAGATTTAACTGGTGAAGTAGCTTAGCTAGTGTACTGCTCAGGGACATCATTGTGAACAGATATATAACCTATGAAAATGTCCAAGCGTGACCTCGGTTACTAAGCAACCGGTACAACTGAATTGATTACTCTCTTCCCTTAAGCCTAGAAAAAAGATCTGACATTTCCAGAGCTCCCACATTCATTTTTGTTTGACGACAGTCTGGGGCTCTTAGAATTTAGTGGAATCAAAAGTGGGTTTTTTTTATGCACATAAATTATGTTACCACATTGGATTGATAATGTAGAAATGGGAACAGGCATTAGATTTGACACTGATAATTTGATTATTTTAAATCATATCTTTAAATATCAGGAAAATACGTGTACATGTCGAAACAGAAAGCCTTAGTTGTGTTCTTGAAATGAACAGGATTCCAATATGCTATATTTTCATTTCATATTTTCACGAAATTGTAATCTTATGATAGAAGAATACAATCATGTTGTACCATATTCACAAACAAATAATTCTTCTTGGCTCTGAAGATTCCATTAACAAAGGCTGTCTGTCCAGAAATTATGTTGATATGTAAGTAAATAGAAAAATCCAATTATCTTTTGTAATAAAATGTAATGTGCGTGGCATTATGTTTTGCTACAAACATAATCTGTGCCTTGATTTTGTTGCATGGAAAGGTCACTTCTCATCAAAGTATCCACAGCTTATTTTTCTTTTTCTCAATGAGCAGGAGATGGTTGAGGTTCAGTTGAGGTCAAATCCCAACTGCCATAAATATTTAGGCAATAAAAACCTTTTCTATATGAAACCAAGCCGATTCTTTCTCTAAACCTAACTAAGTGCTAACTAAAAACTGTCAGTGACGACAGTAAACCTAATCATCAGAGGTTTAACTAGAAAGCACTCAGAGAGC
>JAPQRN010000005.1:37513997-37529829 GCA_037367275.1 Coranthus polyacanthus | reverse complement strand
ACTACAGGGGGATCACACTCCTCAGCCTCCCCGGGAAAGTCTACTCCAGAGTACTGGAGAGGAGGATCCGGCCAGTAGTCGAAGCTCAGATCCAGGAGGAACAATGTGATTTTCGTCCTGGTCGTGGAACACTGGACTGGACCTCTATACCCTCCGTCGGGTGCTCAAGGGTTCATGGGAGTTTGCCCAACCAGTCCACATGTACTTTGTGGATTTGGAGAAGGCGTTCAATCGCGTCCCTCATGGCATCTTGTGGGAGTGCTCTGGGAGTATGGGGTCCGAGGCCCTTTGCTAAGAGCAGGAGTCTGGTTCGCATTGCCGGCAGTAAGTCAGACCTGTTCCCGGTGCACGGTGGACTCTGGCAGGGCTGCCCTTTGTCACCGGTTCTGTTCATAACTTTTATGGACAGAATTTCTAGGTGCAGTCATGGGCCAGAGGGGGTTTGGTTTGGGGACCACAGGATCTCGTCTCTGCTTTTTGCAGATGATGTGGTCCTGATGGCTTCATCGAACCTGGACCTTCAGCGTGCACTGAGGCAAGACAGCATCTTCTGGCTAGTTTCCTCCACAACACTTTTTAGTGGCAAGTTTGAGGTCTGACCATTTTTCCCTCATCTATATGTAAGGATTTGTGCTATCATCAAATATCAGTATTATATTAGTCCTATTATTATATGCAGAATAGGCTACATATCATGGATGTATTATTAAATATGATGGAGTTTACTTGTTGAGGCAGTGCTATTGGCCGCAGCAGTGATTTCTTTCCATGCTGCAGTTTATTGACTTTCTTTAATGCCACTTCTCGGGTTAATTGTTTCATCTGGATGTTATATTTTCCATGTTGAGGATAAGAAGTTTCTCTTCTTGGTCGTATTCTGCATCTCCATGTCATAAACTCAAAGGGCAGGAGCAGAACAAATAGGGGCATGACATTTAAATGACGACTGTCTGTTTTTAGCTGCTGCATTTATCAACATCAGATGATTTGCATGCTGGAATTGGTGTGATACGACCGTTTGATGAATCACACATGAACACTAAGATGATTTCTGCTCACATGTTTTCTACAATAGATTGATAAATGGGGGCCAATGACATTTACAGTGTTTACAATTTACAGCAAGACGCGCAACACAAACTCCTGCAGGTTAAAGTGCATTAACAGAACACTTGTACATTTACACTGGTATTTACACTGGTATTAACTAATCCTAACCCATCGTAGAGAGCAAGAGAATCAAAATGCCAAAGTATCATGATGCCGGCTTTAAAAAACGTATGTGACAATGTGTTCTCAACATCTCTCTCTCTCTATGTATTTATGTAACCATTATATGTCACTAACTTTGTGTCTTTCCTCTCTGTCCTCTCTCTCCTTGCTCATTTCTACAGGTATCTCTGGCTCCTGATGTGTGGTTCTGGACTCCAACCTGCCTGTGTTTCCTCCTTTGTCTGTGTTGTTTGTTGTTCTTCCTCTATGCTTTTCTTTTTCTCTCTCCTCTTTCCACTCATCCAACCGGACAAGGCAGATGGCTGTCTACCCGGAGCCTGGTTCTGTCGGAGGTTTTCTCTTCTATGAAGGAAGATTTTCTATCCTGGGCTTGCTATTGGGGGTGTTGTTTTCTTTATGCAGTATTTTTAAGGCCTTGACCTGAAAAGCCTTTGAAAAGCCTTGAGATAATCATGCATCAGTGTTGGCACTATATAAATTAAACTGAACTGAATTGCATTGAACTGTGGATCATACTCCATTTCATTACTTACAAAATTGTGGCAAGCAGCATTTAGCATTCAGCAAATGGCTTCAGATGCAAGGAAATAACAATCCACCTCCAGACACAGGCTTATTTAGATGAACAGTCTGTTTCAAATTATGTGAATTGAAAAAATACAAAAAATATTTGATGCTTTGCAGTGGGTGCTGGCAGCTCTTTGGTGGTATCGCCACGCTCTGTGTATGCTATCTGAATGTGTTTAAAATTGACTCATTTGCTCGTTTTCATGCACGTTTGTAAGTATCTGTGCCTTATCATCTCGACACTCTGTGACACTGGCCCACTGGTGACATATTTTTGCACCACAGTCAGTTGATCTCGATGCAGTGTCAGCTATTGTGAAGCCTGGCGCCATCTGAATCCCATTCCCAACACACTGTTTCAGCCTGGCAGAAAGCACTGGCTCTGCCGTCGCTTAAGTGGATGATGATGCTGGCTCAAGTCCCGCTCATACTCCAAACTGTATCCTGCCTCGTATGCCCTCTCATTTCAATGTCATTCCAATGCATTTTATGTTTTTGTGCCACAAAATCTCTGCCAGATTGTGTTTCGATTATAGATAATCAATCATAATTAATCAGCTAAAGACAAGATCATTTACATTGACATTTTTTAATATTGTTTGGTTTTCTTTACCATATGCTTCTGTAATAATCGTATCTACTAAATAACATTAAAGAACAAGGTAGTGTTACATTTCAGGTTAATGAGGTGTAAAAAGAGCAGATTTGCATCCGGTATCCTCACAAGCTATATTGCAGCTCTTATCTACTGCCTACTCGAGTAATTCCATGAAATAAAAAACATTTTAAAAAAGTTTTAAAAACAACATAAATTACGGCCACAGCCTTTCTCCTTGGATAAGATGGAAATCCTTTACTTGCAACACCACGATTAGGGTTGTGAGTGTACAAATCTTTGACAGCAGGGAGGTGTGAGGCCCCTTGGCCCCAGTAGCAGCAAGCTGTTCAACTGCTTAGTGTGATGTTTTAAAAGGGCTGACAATGCATGCAAATCATCTTGAGTGTCCGGGATGTTAATGCGCTTGAATCACCAGAGAGCAGTTTCCTGCCAAGCTGAACTTTAACCAGTGCTATACCTGTAATCACAGGGTTTACTCCCTAGCTGTCTCATTGGAGGGAAATTAAATGCCTTGTGGGCCCTCAACAGTCAGACTGAATGTTTGTGTTGTTACCACTGAACACACACTGTCAATCATGACAGATTGCCCAAGGTGGAAGGGCAGATTAGGAGACACTTTACAGGTTTCAAGCTGCTTCTTGTCTGCAAGCAGACGTATGTGAATTAGTCTGGGAAAATGTATTTCTTAAGCTCTTTATTTATGTGCCATAGGCCTTCATTAGCAAATTTTCCACAGGGAGGATGGTTGTAATTATAAACAGTATCTGATTAGTACTATCCATCCAAAGGTATCGCAAATTTTAACAGAATTTTCAGAAATGCTGATCTGTGTGTTTCTATCCACTACTGCTATGCAGTTATTAACAGCTTGTTCTACATCATCAGCAGCATCACCATGTTAGGTGTACTATTTCATACAGTGCCAACCTACCTCAGCTGTTGATTGAGGACCTGATAGATGTAGGAGGCATTTAGTCAAAAGCTTTTGCTCCCTGAACCGCTGGTCTGGATCATATAACATTGTTTCAAACTCTTCCATGGTTTGTCAAAGCCTTTGTCTAACATTTGTTTCTGCAGCTCTTCATACATGGTGGTGTTTTATCTAATATGGCTTTTATGTTTGCTTCTTGTTGTGACTGTCAGAGAGACTGTCTTTATTGTGATGTTTATTTTATGTTGTTTGTCATAAAATTGACATAAAACTAGTTGGGTTCATAAAGTCAGTTGTGACAAAAATGTAACATAAATAACATTCTAAAAATGGTCAGATTAGTAAAGATTATATTTTAAAAACATACACTTCTAAAACAATGTTTGGTTTATGCAGGGATCACATGACTGGAGCTTAGAAATGGGGCACCACTAAGGCATTATGGGTCAGGCACAACAACCCCAAAATAATATTAACTTTTACACATGGTTCAAAAGGTGCAAGCGGTAAATGCTTGATTGTTTATGTCGTATGTTTCCTTTCAGGATGAAGCCTTTTGAAGGTTTTGGAGCTTCTTCCTCATTGTGCCAAAGCAAGATCTTAAGTTTTAAAGACAGACGGCAATAAAATACTAAAATGTAAGTCACTTGAAGTTATTTTACACAAAGTTTCCTTATATGCCTTAATGGCCAGTTTCACAGAATTGGGACACCTTATCAGACAGTTACCAGAGGGATCTGCTGCTATGGTAACATATTGGGACCTGTCTAATGTATTAGCTTAAGAGACTTTCAAAAGATTGAATAGATGTGTTCTTAATTTTGACTTTTGTATATCTTTTATAGTTTTCACGGTGTCTTAATACATTCTACGGTGTCTTACATCAGTGTCTTCAAGTGTCTTTTCAATAGAGAAAGAAAACAAACATTAAAATTCCATTGGATCAGTGCACTTTTTCACATTGCAGTCTCCTTATTGGTCCACACATCCATGGATAATTATTCACTAAATCTTTTTCCATTGCGCTTATTGGCATTTACTTTTAATCAATAAGGCTACTTTTCCACCTCTTCCAAGTGAAGAATGTTTTTGCATTGGCCTCGAATGTTTAGTTTGTAAGTAACAAGGGACAAAAGAATATAGGTACAGCTCTTGACATATATTAGATTGATTAACATATGGTGTTAACATGCTGAGTGCAGACATTTTTCACTTGCCCTTTTCTATCAAGCTCTAGTCAATATCACCTTGGGAAGGCTGAGGTGTGGAGGTGGGTTATATGAAGTATTTGGTTGATATATGACTCGCCTGCATCATTTGTGACTGCCTTATCACTCAATCACTCAGCAAGATGGAGATGTGCGGGCAGAATGTTTTAATGACCCTAACCTCTACCCAAGTCTGAGGCATGACAGGTAATCTCCGCAGCTTTCCATTTGCTCTCATCTTCAAAGAGTTCAAAGTTATAAGCATGTGTCCCCTGTTTAAATGAGTATAAGAGACTGAGATGCTTGAGATGAAAAACAGCAAAGAACAACCTATAGAACTTAAAATAGATGATCAAAGAGTGTCCAACAAGGGCTTTCTTTTTTGATATCCCCTATTATACTCACCCTTTACTGAATGTTCATTACAAAATCTTATTCAAGAAATGTATAAATTGCCTATCAATTTGTGACCTTAAATCATCTGCAAGCAAAAGTAGGTCCTGTGTGGGTAAAAGTGATTGAGGTTGGGGTTTAAACGGTTGAAAGTCATCACATGTCAAGCTTAATTCCACAGTATATGCCAATCAGGTGCACAGAGCCTTATCCCTAATGCAGTTTTGACCCTCTGAGATAGATATGTCTGCGTGTGTGTGTCTAAGCAATTTTGCAGCCTCCTCAGTATTTTTCGACCATAATTGCCTCCTGTCAAAATGTCTGAATGAGCTGATTGCAGGAAATAGGACAGGACATGTGTGCCCCTCATTAACCCATCAGCTGGCGCAGCAGATGTGGCAGATTGAAAGATAGGGTAACACAAGAACATATCACCTCTGTAGCTCATATTTTTTTTTACGATGGTCTGTCATCATTTTTTAAATTTATTAAGTCAGATGGTGGACCATGCATTGAAAAGATACTCTTAATTAGTGTGCTAGAGTGGCCTCTTGAACAGCATACAGCATTATGTTGAAAGAAAAAAAAATGCTTAAGTGTTGTACTTAAATGCTGATGGCAATACCTGTTTAGAATGTAAAATAATTTAAAACAGAACAAAAAAGTCAAGAGTATACAAGCAGAGAATAAGGAGTTGAAAGGTTCCGTGTGTAATATTTAGTGACATCTAGTGATGAAGATGGAGATTGCACCGCTCTGCCCTCACTCTGACCCTCACCTATACGACAGATGTTAAAAACCATAGACTGTATAAAGAGGTGAGTTCGAAACTTCGAAAAAATATGAAGGCCGTCAATGGGGAGAGACAAATAACTTTTGGATCCCATTTGAATTCTGCTATCAACTGCACATATGATGTTTGTCAATTTATAAGATAACTTTACAAGTCAAGAAAGTCGCTGAACTAACTAAACTAATTAGTGCAAGCAGGTTAGCTGTAAGACCATATAATACGATACGAATTAATGCTAACATAACTAATGTAACTACATTAGGTTGGATATTGTTTATGTACTGTAGACTTCATTATAGAATCCTCTGACAGTTTGGTGGTGTAAATTTGTAAACACAACTACAACTGTACTCACTGTTTGTTGGGAAAAAAATACACATTATTCAATAAACAGGAGTTCTGAATGTCCAATTCAGCAGCCGAGCTAATGCTAACTGTAAATCAAAACCCCCACAGTGTACTCAAGCAGCACCTACCTGTCATTCACAGCGACCCTTATGCAATTCAGCCCCTGTCCAGTTGTAATGAACAGGGAAATTAACTATAGAGGTGCCAGGCTGTAAATGTTTATTTTGTTTATTTCTGCTGTAAAGTTGGGGATTTTAACATGGGGGTCTATGGGGATTGACTCGTTTTTAGAGCCAACCTCAGTCGGCCATTTCAGTATTTGCAGTTTTTGACATTTCCACGTTGGCTTCACTTTTCAGCTGCTTGCAAAAAATGCAACAGTCCCTCACTATAGTAGAGCCAGTGTTTGCTTGTTTTTCCATTCTGGAATTTCTCAGTTAAAGGGATATTGACTCTTGTCCACAGTCAAACATATATGACAGTAATGCACCTTAACACTGGATGCCACCCACTATAAAACAGAAAATAGGAAGTCTGTTCTGAGCTACTGTAGAAACATGGCGGCACAACGTGGTGACCCACTCCCTCTGTAGATATAAATGGCTCATTCTAAGATAACAAAAACACGATTCATATTTTCAGATGAATATACACATCATTAGGCATAGTATAGTTTCTGAAAATATATCCCCTGCAAATCTTACACATTTTGCACTCTTTAACGAAACCAGAAAGCATGAATGTGTACAGTATCAAGACCACACAGGTCCAGAACAGCAGACAGATTTCAACGCAGGATAATCTTGCTGTGAGGCCACAGTACAAACCACTGAGCCAATATAAGGTCCATATTTAAATTTTTTAAAAAGCCTTGCGCATGATGGTGCACCTTAAAAGAATCCAGACAGCATATGAGAGTCTGAGGAAGCACATTAAAACTACAAGGAATATACAGAAGAGAACCCAGCGGGTACGTATTGCTGAGATGTGGGATATACATAATGCACAAGGCAGGAGATGCCATCTCAAGTATGGTAATAAGATGATGGAACAGGAGGTGGAGGAGGGTGAAATCAGCACATACACTAGGTCTAATCAACAGAACCAGTAGAAGTTGATGCAGTATCAGAGGAGTGAGACAATAAGCTTCTTAGATTATTAAATTTGCTATTATATGTGACTGGTTATGATATGTGTCAACTAGTACCGTATTTTTCAGACTATAAGGAGCACCGGATTATAAGGCGCAATATCAATGAATGGGTCTATTTTCATACATAAGGCGCATTATAAGGCGATTCATTAATGTTCAATTCTCTCGCAGCTGCTCTATTCCCATGTTCTATTACGTGACTGATAGCCATGAGTTTGAAATCCGCTTCGTAAGCATGTCTCTTATGTCTCTATACACACACCATAATATTATGCTGAAGCACAGTACATACCGGTACCGGAGCCTCGCGGTATTACTCCGCGAGGCTCCTGACTAGCCGTAATGCTCCGACAATCCATCAAGCAGTGGTAAGAAGCTTACCAAAGTTGTACTAAAACATTTTGACAGATTTTTGAGCGCCGTGTACCACATAAAATTTGAGGTTCGAGGTCAGTAAGCACAACCAGAATTAATACATAAGGCGCACCGGATTATAAGGCGCGCTGTAGATTTTTGAGAAAATGAAAGGATTTTAAGTGCACCTTATCGTCCAAAAAATACGGTACTTATAGGTTAATGATGTGCATGATGTTAGTGTCTTGCTAAGACAGATGTCAAAGGATTTTGATCCATTTAGCACCAAACAATGCGCAATTGCATTTGGCATGAAAAACTTTGTTTGTGCTCCCAAAAAAGAAAGCAAGCAGCATGTGAAATTACAAGAAGGGCTCCCAAATCACAATGCTAAGCCCGCTAAGTTTAGGAAACACACATGGAAAATCTGTTCCAGCTACTATGTTAACAGCAGAAAGAAGAGGCTGGGGTGAATTAATACTCAGGCAATAAATACATGCAGGTAGTGTTAACAACTATCAGATTGAGTTACACATATTTAAAACATTAACTGGTTAAATTTTAAACAATTTCAATGGAAAAAATGTATGCAAGACTGAGTAATGTAGAAAATGAGTAAGGAAATGGATATATTTTGCTCATTTTACAGTCACTGATTTCAATCATTTTGTAATTTCCACCTGGTGTTGTTGCTTTTTTGAAATAACATCTGATAAGTTAATGAAGTGATGCTTTGGTTAATAAAAAGTTCTGTTGCTGTAAAAAATGTCTAGTGCATGGTTTCCATTGCATTCAATTTTATGAGCTATTTATACCATTCATACAAATCTTGCAAACAATGCATTTATGAAAATAAACTGTGGCAACAAAGTGACACTTCATATTATTGCATGTAAAAATTTCTTCAAAAATGATTCAAATCTAAGTAAATCTAACTGTAACCACAGACTCTGTGATCCATATATGCATACTATACATGTACTTATGGCACTGACAAAATGTGTACGTGTGTGTGTGATATATGACTGTGTGTAATATGTGTGTACTCAATCATCCAGTAAATAGGCATTTTTATCTTGAAAATAAATAAATATGCACAGAAATAAGAAACTAGATAAACAGAAATGAAAAACTACATGAATAAAATTTATTCCTATCTGTTTGAATTTATTTCCCCATTTATTTCCAAATATATTAATTTCCATTGTGTGTGACGTTCCATTTGTGTCGATACAAGCATATCACATACAACTTCTGTTTCTTACCTTATTTTGGCCACCAAATTGTTTGTCTTTTTAATTTTTAAAGGGTAAATACGGTCGTGAAGTACAAGTTCTGCAGGGTGAAAAAGCAATTGTGATACATTTCTGGGAAGCACAATAAAGTATGTATGACAGGGGCAAACTGCATTGTGTTAGAAATGGCAGCCTCCAAGCCACAGAAAAAAAAAATCATTTATAATATTAATTATTAAAACAGATATTAGAAATGAAAATGAGTTTTGAATATAGTGCTCATTTTAAAATGCCTTTCATATTCTGTCCTGGTACAAGGAGTGCTGTCCAGACTCTCCATCATGACTAATGACTGTCCAGAACCTTTTCGAGGTCATTTGAAAATCATCCTCCTCCTTTTGCTTCTGCAACCACAGTAGCCTTTTGGCCTCCACTGTTTTCTTGGCCTGTAGAAACCTTTTCCTCTAAAGCTGAAGGTGCATGTGCCAGCAAAGAATTGGATGGCTTCCTTCTTCAGCTTGTCAGCCTTCCTCACAGCTGGTGTCCATGCTATAGGGTCTGAAGGCCATTCAAACGCCCCAAACCCGTGACTACAAATGGTGGAACATTGTCTTAAAGGTGAACTTGAAAACAAGTTGGACAGAGATGTACCACGTCTTACTATAAATTACACTGCACACTACCCTTTTCACCATCTGATCCAAATCACCAGCAGGTGGTGATCAGTTGACAGCTCAGCCCCTCTGTTCACCCAGGACATAGCACCTCCCGTCTAATGAGACAGCTACAAAGTCAGTCATTGATCTTTGGCCCACTTTGCTCCTTTACTGCCAAATGAACCCATTTGAGAGTTTAGCAGAATGTGTACAGATAAGTCTGTCTTTGTGTATATCTGTGGCATAGTGTTTTTTGCTACACCAAGTTCCTAACCTTGGTGTGTTAGTAGACTCAGACCTGACCTTCACCAGCCATATCACCAAAACAGCCAACTACCAACATAAAAATATAAAGAGAATTAAGAGTTTTAGAATTTAGATTTTTTTTTACTATTACATCCATGGACAGGTCTGCTAGTTAAGCCCAGAGTCCAGACAAAACAAGCATTTAGCCACTATGCTGCAAACAACTGGAACAAACTGCCAGTAGAGCTTAGATTCACCCCAAATGTAGACATTTTTAAATACAGGTTTTATTTCCTTCTGGATGCTCCTTTTATTTATGTAAAGCACATTGGATTGCCTTTGTGTATGAAAGGTATACTATATAAATAAACTTGCCTTGCCCACACATATCAATGGCTAATGCTTGAAGTTCTTTGGACAAACACCCACTTTTCGTTTTTCTGCTGCATATATGGAACATACATTAAAACTTAACAAGATTGTACCTTTAGGTCAAATTAATACTATGATTACAAACTATTTTGAATGTAACTGTTTTTAATTATGTTCTGTTATATTCCTTTATCTGTTGCTATCATTTCTATGTATTTATTCTGTTTGAAAATGAGGACACATCATCGATGATTTCTCGAGATTGAAATAAAAATTGAATGGATACATTTTCTCTTTATTTCTGCAATCTGAAGTCCACTTTTAACCGCAAAGTGCAGTCTTGGCGAAGCGAGAAACAATACTGTTCTGCACAGCTTCAGATTCTCAAATTGCAGTCACAACTTAATCCTGCTTTTTTGTACTCTGAATTCCCGTCATCTTGTGTTTGGATTATTGTAACTCTCTTGTGCCTGAGCTCAGGAGTTACTATGACAGTAAAAGTTCTCCCAGAACAATACTACCAGATTGGAGTGAGACCATTTTGCAGGCTCATTACTGATTTACTGGTAACAGGATTTGTAAATGGTTTATAATGAGGTTACTAATTAGGTTGTAAACATTTGTGTAAGTCATTAATAAACACAGATTTCAAACATCAATTCAGACTCTGGCAAGGTTATGCTGTTAAATTGCAGATCTTACTAGCTGCTTAGTTAACTTTCTCTAGTCCCATGTTAGACCATTTACTAATTAGTTAGTACCATTTATGACCTGCAAAATGGAACCTTAGAAAGTGTAAAATACATAGAACCACTTTACAAGAAGAGAACGCTTATAAAGGGTTATATAGCTTATTAGTTAGGTAGTAAAAACACCTGAGAAAACAAGGACAATAATGACTTGTTGTTTGCCACTATTGAGTCCACATTACATTTACTGTTCAGCCTCAGATCTCATTGTTTCCTGAGCTTCATTTGTCTCCATAAACAGCATTTATACCTGTCAGCTTCATCTGACATTAATTAATAAATTGCTACCATTTAACAACCATCACCGAATCTTAATACTCTGAAAGTTTCTTCTGGCATCAAATGATTCATACAAGTGTACAAAAGGTGCCCTGTCTGATCACATGACAGCTCATGGTATCAAAGAGCAGCCACAGCATGCCATTCATTACTTTTATGTAAGTTCAGTTAGCAAGCTTTTCCTCACTGAATCTCCAGTGATTTGTGTTGTGTTACAAGACTGTGTATCCCTGACAATAAGTGAGCTTTGATAAGAAATGATAGATAATTTAAGTTCTTTCATAAACTGTGAGGTAATTGCTTATGATTAGCATGCTAGTGATTGCTGATTAGATATTTATGGGCATAATTTGAGTTAAATGAGCAGTTTGTTAACAGTGTTGTATTCTGTTAACTTGTGCTAACAATGCTTTATAATTCTAAGATAAACATATTAGCTCTACTCTTGTGTATTAAATAAGTATCATGATAGCAGTGACTGAGAAAACAGTAACAAGGTTCATGGTTATTTCTTACAACTGTTTACTGACATATGCACTGGATTCATAAAGAAAGATTAAAAGGATGACTGCTTCATGGGTGTTTTCACTGACCACCTGAATTTGGTTGGTATTAAGATACCCAGATGTTAATGACTCATCAATAAAAATTTAAGTATTTTGCACTTTACAATAAAGTTCCCCTTAACCTATTAGAAATTTTAGTCACCATTCTTATATCTCATCAGTGTTATTGGTAAAAACAGTATCTATAAGATAATTTACTTGATGGAGGTGACAAGGCAGTGATACTAGGCATCTTATTTTTGTAAAGTCTATTGAGTTTTTAATCTTGAGCTATTTCTTTGTCATGTTTTAGATTGGAAAACATAATAGTTGTAAATGTTCTTAGCCTTTAAAAAAAACAATCTTTTTGAAACAAATTGATGAGTTTTCATCACATAATTGCCAGCAACCAAAAGTCAATCACTTGACTGTTGCAATCAAATAATTATCATGAAAATACACTGCAATATGTGACCCAAAGCATACTATTTAATGAAACATTTGTTAGACAGAAATAAGAATCAGCCGGACAAACGTTGGCTGCATATACACAGACACAGCAGAGGGAGACACTCCTCCAGTCTTGTTAGGATTCACTCCAAAGCATTGTTACCAAAATGAGTCAGATGTCAAGGGGTGCGTGAGCTCAAAAACAAACACATGATAAACAAGACCCCTTGGATGTGCGAGCCAACTCCCATCATTCACCTCAAAGAGCCGGCTCGTTTGTGAACAACTCAAACAGGAGCGATATGTAATCTGAATGTTGTGAGGTTAAGGGGTTGTGTTGCACAGGCTGTCAGAGTATTTCTGTTCCCATTCCGCCTTTTATTTTGTATCAAACTACAAATAAGACAATAAACGCAAAAAACACTGAAGCACTATTAGGCATAACTTCCTTAAAGCCTTTGTGTCATGTAACTCACATATATATTTGACCTTTATTGTTGTGTGAGGTTTATCAAGCTAATCTTTGTTCTTATTTGATCAGCCTCAGGGTTACATCCATGCTGGACTGACAAGCTTGCCCTTGTGAGCAAGAGGAAGACAAACAAACTGGGGAAGTGGCTATTCCCAGCCTGTTCCAGAGAGAATACATTGTTGTTAATTAAACTAACTCAAGATAAGAGTAATAACAGCTCTTTAATTAACAAATTTGTCTCACGCAATTAAAAAAAAACAGCTAAGTGCTAAGAATGGATATTTATGTGTTAAAGCAGAGAATCAATATGTTACATTCTTTTTTTTTTTATTTCACAAATCCCTTCTCACCTCTCCTGAACAGATGGCTTGTAAAAGAAAAAAAAAGTATGCCAACCAGTAATCATATGTGCAATAAATGGTGCTGGTTATGTTCCTGTGGAGTGACTACAGATGGTGCGGTGACAGTCCTGCCTCTGAGTGCATGTGCACATTTTAGACACACCCTCAATGCTGCCCCAATGGGGACTTTTAACACAGACCATGTCACAAGCAATTGCCAAGGCAACTATCCAAAAAACCAGTAAATCACACTGGAAATGACTTTTATGGACGTCCTATATTATTGTTCATTACCATGCCAGATGCTAACCAGTGAAAGGAGGCTAATTATTTTGGGTTTGTTTTTTGGAAATTATAATAAATAACAGCTACGTAGAAAATCAAAGTGTTCTGACATCAAGTGGAAATCAAGAACGTGAAAAAAAAAATACATTTCATCACAGATACTCTAATCATGGTGTTTAACCGCAGCTTTTGTGTGTTTCTCCAAATGCTCCTGTTTAAATCATTCTTTTCTAGGCTGTGCTCGCTTGCAAGTTTAATATTTTCCATACACTGTGATAAAAATATCTCTGTGTAGGGGGAAACACATTGAATTGTGCATGCATGGAGAAATGGATCAAAATCTGCTTCAAAGCTGAATTTTGCTTTGGTTTAAAGGGACAGTTAGGTCAGAGTTACCTGGGGTCCAGGGAGGAGCAACATATGGCAGGCTCAAGAAATGCATTGACTACAGGTCGATAAAGTGTTGATTAAATTGTTTTCCCAGCCAAAACATTTACTGTAAATGTTAACATTAATGGACAACCATCATCAAAACGCTTGTAATAACCACTTTCCGAAGACGCCTGTGTAACCTTATATATAATAAAGAACAACAACTAGAGCTACATTCACATTAAAATATTAGATGAAGTTGCCCTCTGCTTCTTGTGATGCTGCTGTTATGGTCAGACCCTTTCACAGTACATTATAGGCTGTCTCCTCTTACACTGAGACTTAACTAACATTGCTCTGCAGCAGTGAGTGGGTGAATGCTTGTACTTGTCGGCTGCCTTCTATGGAAAAGCTGCCTGATGCCAAGGTGAATAAGAGGGCATAAAGAATCGCTGCCTGTTACTTGATAGTCCATCACATCATCACCATCTGATGCTGTTTGCTATATTCTATGGAAATCTATTGACTGTCCTCCCACAACTGCTACTGCCTGATACACCTTATTTACTATTAATGCTTTCAGCGCATGCTTTTTGTGCTTCCTTGAATTGGTGTGTGTCATTCAGTACGCTGCTGGACCATATCATGGAATATCTGTGATCAGAGTAAGATCTTGAACTATATTGTTCCAGCTTACTAGATATTTCCCTACTATCTAGCACCAGAGACTGTGCTTTTTTTAAGGCTTCAAGTTTAGTCCTTTCCTGGGAAACAATTAGAATGACTTACCAGCAGTAAGAATTACTTGACACTTCACACCCGCACAGCTCTTTTATTTCGAAAAGATGTTTCCTCTTTCTTTTTGACGCATCACACTGTGCCAGTCACATGCAACTTACCCTTTTGTTTTTGGATTATGGAACTTAACAGCCCTAAAGCAAAACAGAACAACTGTGCCTTCTACAGACTGTGAGCAAAAATAGGGGCTTCCTGGTGTCCCTAACACCTGACAAATGTGCTTGCAATGTCCCTGTTTCTGGTCCAGTCAGAGACATTTGTCCTCCTTTCCTGTCCCCTGCTTCTTTTGTGCTGCCAAACTACAGGCAATATAAAAATAATTAAATGAACCACCAAACTGACTTCATCCGTTTTATAAGGCTCTTGTAATACTTCCAAAACATGACTCAGTGTACTGCTAATGTTAGCACAAAACTTGATCCAGTACCAATGTTTTGTTTTTGCTGGCGTGTGGCTGTAACTTTGTTGAAGTAGTGCCTCTGCAGTTATTTCAGTCTACTGAGCCAAGATGCATCATACAGGTAATCCGGTAGGTACCACCAATTGGGTTAATTTAATTTAATTAGGGCATAAGTAGGTTGTAAGCATATGATGAATAATGATTAATATTCTGTTGTAACACATTGGAAAACCTGCTTTTTGCCAAATATCCACATTAAGTGTACTGTTAAGCTCTTAAGCTCAGATCTTAATAGTTCCTGAGCTTCCTTTGTCTCTGTCAGCAGCATTTATAGCCTACCTGTAAGTTTCACCTGACATCTATTAATTAATTAGGCCTACTACCATTTAATATTGTTACGCGCAACACTGCGCCGCACCATTCCCTCCCTTTATGAATGCAGCAGTATCATTTATTGTTTGTTGTATTTCTAATTTGCTTTGTTTTTCCCTCCTTAGCTCCCATTGGTTGCGGGGAAATAGGTGCCCGTATAAAGACAGAGAGGGCGGCGCGGCGGCTCTCTCCTCCTCCGCTGCCAGCCTCCCATGATTTTCTGCAGTTCTCCAGTTAGTTAACACAAGTTGAGGGTCACCGGCCGGTTTGATTTCGGTTTTGGTTTGATAGTTAGGTTGGATGTTTGTTTTAGGTTAGGGGAGAGGCCGGAATCCGACGGCCCACTGCTGGGTTGGCTTGCACTATTAATGGCTCTTGTTGATAAAGGCATATTGTCACCTTTTCCTCCTGTATGGGGTTCTCACGCTTCGGATGTGGAAGATTCTCCTCCTGAGCTCCGTAAGCTGGAGGTTGAGTTGCGCCGGTTGGCACTTAGGGAGAAGGAGCTGAATAATGAATTTGAGCTCCGTAAAATGGAGGAGGAAGCGAAAAGAGAAGCCATTCGTCTGAGAGACCGAGAAGCGCGTCACGCTTCTGGCTCTTCAATAACGTCAGGTCCTGAATTTGATGTTAATAAATGTGTTCGTCTGATACCCCCTTT
>JAPQRN010000005.1:37476987-37498574 GCA_037367275.1 Coranthus polyacanthus | reverse complement strand
TTTTGTTTTTTTTCCCCAGAGCTATTACTTTTAAAGCTGCAGATGTAGCTCCCTTACTATCTTCACATGGAACACAGCATTTGCTCATATTTTATTTCCAGTCTTATTTTCTTGGGAAGAAAAACATAAAAACTGGAGTAGAGACCACAGTTATGGTTTAAATTGCTAGAGATGTAACATTTTATTTATTCTAATCTAAAATAAATAAGAAATTGGCTTATATTGATTTTAGATGTGAAGTACAGAACATCTACACCTGTATAAACCAGAATTTATAATACAAATTCAGTCAGAGCATGTCAAACAGTGGCAAAGACTGTATGAAGAAGTGGACGGAGCAACCATGATGCATCCCATTGGTTTTTGGATGTTTTGAAGCCAGGTTTGCATTTTATTTAGAGTGACCATATTCAGGAAAAAGGGGTGGAGCTACATGACCCTGAGGGATGATGGGTGAGCTAATGCTAAACGCTAAACTTACAGACATGTGGTTAAACAGTGGACTTCATCAAACATTTGCAAAACAAAATAATTCGAAGGTCTTGTAACTTACACTATGGTAAGTTTTTAACCACAACTACAGTTGAGCTGCTTGTAAAAAATAAGTTTGTGGGGTTAAAAGTTAGTCTGGTTCAAAGCCAAACATCAAAAATGTCTATTTGCCCAATAGAACGGAGTTTAATGAATGACAAATTAACAAAATGGTTTAATATTCAATAGAAATAAATATAACATAAATAAATAAATCAGATGTTTTGCCCAAATGTGATGAGGACCGTTGACCTATAGTTTGTATTGTATTGGTATTCTTGATTTGTCAACCATCAATGCCCAGTGCAGGATTACATGAAAAATGGATTTCATGTCAGTTTTGTTTAAAATTATTAGGATACCTGATATTCACTTTTGCTGACCAGGAAGCAATGGCAGTCATTCAGGAGAGAGTGGACTGGATATGCAACAGAAATGGATGTATGTATGGATAGTTGTAATACTTTGGGAAAAAAAGGTCATAATATTACAAGAATAAAGTTGTCATTTTTGGATTTTTTTTTGCATATGTGTGAATCAATTTGAAAAAAAAAATCTAAACATTCATCTGGCCAGTGTACAAGACTGGGACAAGACTTCTGAACCTTCAATCTTTCATTTTACAATCAACATACTGTTACCAGTGTGACTGATACAAAGGTTATGTCTAACAACATGACTACAGTAAAACATGCCAATGAAACCATCACAGTTTGAGTTGAAAATCCACAAACATTGGTATGAAGGAACCAAAGACACAGGGAGAAGGAAAGATGGGTGGGAAAAGGGATTAAGGTTAGAGTGTAGGAATACAGTGAGGGAATAATGGATGGAGGGAGAATGGATAAAATCAAGGGAAACGGCAAAGAAGGAGGGATTGGTGTGAGACAAATGGATGACGGGAGGAATGGAATCAGGGACAAAGGGAGGCAGGGAGGATGGGAAGAATGAAAGAGCAGAAGATGAATGACGCGATAGTGCTGTTCCCACCTTGGCCTTAAGCTTCCTTGATTGATGACATGTTTTTCTCTTCCTTTTCTAGTGTGCCATGTCTGAACATTTGCAGTAGGCGTGTGCTAGGACCACTCCAGGATGCATTACAGACAAGTGGGCAGTGGTTATGTTTACAG
Source organism: Coranthus polyacanthus (assembly GCA_037367275.1). NCBI lineage: Eukaryota > Metazoa > Chordata > Actinopteri > Kurtiformes > Apogonidae > Coranthus > Coranthus polyacanthus. Next base: position 37,496,913 of record JAPQRN010000005.1, on the reverse strand, counting down.
GAAAAAAAAAGAAAAGAATAGAAAAAGAAGAAGCAAAAAAAAAAAAACAAAGATGCAAAGTTGCTGTCAGGTCTACAGTCCTACTGTTTTATGCGCATTAACAGTTTAATGCGCAGCCATTGTGTGTGTCTGTCTGTGCATGTGTGCAGAGAATTGAAATGCACACCTAAGCAAGGTGTTGACTCTCCACCACTTAGAGGAAATTGAGAATTTTGCCTGTCATATTAGGCAAAGTTACAAAGTGGATTATTGGTTGCTGCTGCACCCCAGGAGAAAATCCTATTTAAGCCACTATCTGTTTATAGAATGCAGGAGCTGAGACAATGGGGAGAGTCACATTGTCATCAAAGTCAACTCTAGTGAGGTCGTGAAAAAGAAAAAAAAGTTAATATTTTGTTATAGCAACTAGCAACGGCAGAAAGATCATAGGCTTTTTCAGCCTATTCTAGAGATTCAACTTTCACATTTACTGATACTGAGTAAAGACACACTGATATGAATTGGAAATCAATGTTAACTGTAAAGATACGACTACTTCGATAAGCACAACCCTGAACCGATCTAAATGTACCGTGAACAGAACGATGGCCTGGTTTTGAAGTTATGAATATATTAACTGAAGTTATACCACTAATTCTGTTGTGTTAACCTTCTACCTTTTATGGGAGTAAGACAAGTAATATTAGTGCAGCGTAGGTAAACATATCCGACAATGCTAATGCATACAGTGCATTATCAAACCTGAAAATCCAAAGTTTGGAAGCGATTTGCATTTTATAAGAAAGAATGAGAGTTGGGCAAAAACACTGACTGTTTATAAGCCCTGTAGAACAGTGATTAAGTCCAGTGGTAGCAAAACAAATCTTAACACTCACCTCTTGAGATGCCTTATGCAAAACTTAAGACAGCAACAAAGAAGACTTTGTGGATGCTACAGCTAGCACAAGCAAGAACACACAACACAAAGACAGGGATATTAAAGACTTTTTCCGGCCAAAACTCAGTCCAAGGTATTCACTACATCCATAGTCTATTTTATCACTAAGGACTTCAGACCGAACAGTGGAGATGAGAATGAAGACTACTTTCAACTTGGAGCCCACAAGACACCAAGCAGACAGCATTTCTTTGACAAATGACTGCCAGAGTTGTTCATCAAAGTAAAACAAAAAGAGTGGTAACAACAACCGATGCCTTGATGTCATGTGCATTCAATTCCCACCTGACTTACTTACATCTGGGATTCACTGTTTTTTTTTTTTATGAAGTACATCTATTTGACTGAAAGAAATTACACTTTCACGTGTATAATGGGAAATGTTAGTAAGAACTGTAGCAGATTACAGCACAATCGCTGTGTATTAAAATGTGTCATCCCTGAATCGTGTCTAGATGTGTTATCAATTCGTCTTACAAGGAACAGATACACCCCCAATATAGATACATCCTCTATCATCTTGATGCTGCCTCCAGGATTTGCTTGGTGCACATAAAGTCATCACCACTTGACTAGTTAGTTTAAGACATAAAGCTGCTACTTATGCATGTCATGCTCGACTGTTGCTCAATTACCCACCTGCTGGTTCTATTTCTTTATAGTTCCCTATAGGTGGGTTGCATCGATTGCCTCAGCTCATACTATTTCTTGGCTTTGAAGTCTCACAGGATGCACTGCGGACCTTGACACCAAACTCAAAATCAATTCTTTCATTTACTGTATTCTCTGTTGAAATGTCCCTATCCGGTGCATTCATGTCCATTCGCATATTGAAAAGCAGATGAGAGTCAATTTGACAGCAGTTCTGAATAAAAAGATGAAAGGATGCGATGGGAGGATATCAACTTTGCACCAGTGAGTTAATAGAATCTGATACAACAAAAAGCCCAGCCTGCTGGTGGGGAACAGCAAAAAAGTTTAATCTACCTGTACCATCAATCAAAAGATTTTAATTCTTGCAGATTTACACCCAACATTTTTATAATCCGTCCCAACACTGGCCCTGCCAAACCAGAAAAGCTTCAACAGCACATACTTATAAACTCACAAACCTTTGCGTACTTTAGAATGTCTTGAACTTGTGTTTGACCATTCAGACTTGCCAAAGGTTTCTCCAGTCTGTAAATCTTTAAAAGTTTGAAAAGGTGACATTTTCCTTCAAGTTCCTCTGGATATTAAAGTGAAATCCTTGTGAAGATAAAAGCTATTCATAAAGCATCTTTGTCAATAAGACAGCTCTGAAGGTGAATGACTCTTAAAGCAGATACAGAGAGGAAATTTCTTTAAATAAAAAAAAGAAAAAAAGAGGAAGACAAAAATGCCAAATAGGAGGGAGTTAGTAAGGTGCTGTGGATCAGATTGTGCAGGGGGCAATGTTTCTGGCGTATCCTGATCTCAGATGTGTTTTGCATTTCTCACTCCTTCAAGTAAAGCTATTAGGCAATTAAAAGAAGTGGTCTCACAGTAACAATTGATTTTATTTCCACCAGATGTATGCACCTTGCAATCCAACGACAGCATTAATAGATGTAGGAGTTGTTTTTTTTCCACTGTTGGTGGGATCAGTGGCACACACATCCACATTATCGCTGCTCTTGTTTATTTAACATGCCTGCCAACATACAGTAAGTGGGAATTACATTAATTAGATGATGTTCAGCCATATTAACCTGCTCTTAATGTCAAATCAACCAGTTAAGGTACCTAAAAATAAAGGGCATACATCAGTCCGTACATGGTACAGTAAAGTATTACAGTTAAACTATGTTATGTTATTTTTCCTCATTGGATAAAGACTGGGTGTAAAATGTTTATTCTGATATTTAAGTTCTTGGTAAGTTCTTGGTTAAGTTCTAGTCAATGGAAGCAACTTAAAGCTTTCTTAGAATAAATAAATAAGGCCGTAGGTCAGTGACTTTCACACAAGACTGCACTTGTAGTCTTAATGTAGCTTGTCATTAAGCTTCAAATATTCAGGAAAGTTTGGCAATTCAGATATACCGTGTTCACTCTCACACATTAACTCAGGGTCAGAATGTGTCGCTGAAGTGGACCTCAGCGATGGTATTTGTTTTATTTTTCTGCACAGTCCTCTTCTCTGTTAGCATTAGTGGTTTAACCCTTCTGTTACTTTCAAACACCTTTATCCTTAGCAATGCAAACCTCCAGATTATCATTAGAATGAAAATTACATATCTAGGTTTATGTATCATGTGTCTTTATGTAGCTGACTGCCTCAACAGCCCTTTAAATAAAAAATACCCCACAAATCCAGAATGCATACTACTTGACAATGACAAGTATGACAATGACAATGCAAATCACCATAACCTTTTGTTATGATTTTAATGCCTTTACAAGGATGCATGGATTATATTCAGTGTCAATTTGACAGTACATTGACAGTCAATGAAACTTTGAGGCAACGATTTATTTTTATTTATGGATTCAAACTGATGAAGTGCGAATGAAAATGCATTCTATAACATAGAAGAAAACAGACAATAAGAAAACAAGGTGAAAACAATAAATTATTGGAACCAATATATATATATATATATATAAACAAACCAACATGGCTACTGCCAAAACAAAAATACACAGTCAGTATGGTGTGTGCCCTCCGTTGGCTTCAGTGCAGGTAGTAATCCTCCAATGCAGGCTTCTGACCAGACGACAAGTCATTTCTTGAGGGATTCGGGTCCATTCAAGGCCTGGACCAGCTGTTGCCTATTGTGTGGACGAAGAACCCTGTCCTGCACCATACCGAGGGCCCTCAGACCCTTGCTCCTCTAACAGACATGGTATCTTGACATGCACAGAAATGTCAATGGTGGCCTTTTTCATGGCTATATATAGCCTCACAGAATCAATCCTTAAGACCTGAAAAAACCCTTTGTTAACTGCCAGAAATGCACTTGGTCCAGTTTTGCAAAATGTCCTGCTGATGTGCAGTGAAGCGTCTCAACAAGACAGCTCTACAATCCCACAAGCAGACATACCCTATGTCATCAAACAAAAGCAAGAACATTCCCCTGACTGCTCTATCTTGAAAAATATGCACAACATTTCACCTGAAAGTTTTCATTGACTGTCAGTGTTGTTATTAAGAACTCAAATTCTGATTTTCTGTCTTGGACAAGACTGACGGTGTATCTGGAAGGACCTGGCACCATTTTGATGGCATTAGCAGCACTAGTCTACGTTGTCAACATATTGGCTGGTGGTTGAAGACACACAAAGGTCTCATTCTCATCAGAGGAGGAGGCCTCAGAATCAGGGTTCAACTCCATTTTCTCCTCAAGGTTGATTTAACTGTTATAGAACACGGTATTGGTAGTAAACATTTACTCTGAATTTTCAATTGAGAAAGCATCAAGAAAGAGCACACAGTGCACCAAGAGGGCTGATTATAAAGGTAACAGTCCAAACATTTATATGTTCAGGCCTCCTCTATGTTGTGTGAACTATCAGTGTCCTTGTGGGAAACGTGAGATTCTCACTTTACTATGGGTTTTGTTATGTTATGTTATGGTCCTATGACTATAAACTTACATGTTATAGTGATCTTGGTATTGTCCAAAACAATCTAAACAATGTTGATATTTCACATGTGCTTACAGCTAAATTTCTACTAATTTCTGCAATTAGATCCTCTTAAATCCCTCTAAATCGTACACATTGGACCTTTAAACATTGAATGGGGTCAAACTGACCTCAAGGATAATAGGATGGTTAAAAAGGCTGGAAATTACTAACAATATCTATTCTAATATAGTTAGGTAAAAGTGATGTTATTCATCCAGTAGTACTAATCTGTAGCATCCACAGCCCTTCGTTGCCACTTCTATTCCAATGCAAGAATGCTAAATATTTGTTTGCAAGTGCAGCCACATATTGTATGTCTTGACACTTTCTCACTCATGCAGTACATGGATATAAATACTGACAGAAAAGCAGCAGACTACAATGACCTAAACCTCTCTGTGTACCAAACATTACTCCCAAGACACATCCTGTTTCTCCTGCTCAGTATAGAACGCAAACTTAGGTCTGCATGTCCATTATCAAATGTCTCAGTTTCCATAACTACACAAATAGGTCTGTTCATACATGCGGGGTGGATGAGCAATGCACAAGGCAAACCGCATGCAAAACCAAGTAATCTGTGGGCACTTGTGAGATTGCTATAGACATCCTAAAATCAGAAAGAAATAAGACAAATTGTGTTCCAGCAGAGGTTAAAGCCATGGGCTTCGGAATCAATCTAATTGAGGGAGAAGGGTCTTTGCAGTAGAGCCCTTGAGCACTTTTAAACATCACTCCAGTGCCAGCATTAAGGAGAGTGCTTCCTGTAGTCTTTTCTCAAACCAATCCACTCCACTCCATAACAAATCCTTAAGCTATGGCAATGAACTGGATTCATAGGGGCTTTTTAATGAAAGGTCACAATATTCTCAGACTGGGGGGGGGGGGGGGGGTAAGACACAGTTATCTCAAATTAGGTTGTGGCCTTTGGCAGGACAAAACAAAATTCCATTCCATGGACAGAAGTGAGCTGTGGCCCATGCTTAAAATCTAGATAAATCGGAGCCAAGAGATTGAAAACCACCCACTACATTTATTTGGAAAACACTACTGGACATGCTACCAAATCACGACTGCATCTGTGGGTTTTTTAAATGAAAACACAAAGTGGTAAATACTATGTTATCGTATCTTATCAGCCATCACCCCATGTCACACTTATCTTTGTGCAAAATACATTTACATCGTTTCAGAGTACCGGCGCTAAGCAGCTATCATAAGAAGATAAAAAATTATCAAGAAAATCTTAAGTCTCTTTGAAGCTGAATGAGGTGGTATCTGCAGCCCGTTCCGTTAACATCCTGTGAAAGGTCCGTTCTGATTCCAGAGATTGATGCCAAAGTAAAAGATATCATCCTCAAAGCATAACCTTCAAAGGGCGATCCTTATGTGTAATTGGCCATCTTCTTCAGAGCAGGACTGAAAGAGGCCGTTAGCGAGGTTGTTTTATCCGGGTTTGTATTAGTCTGAGACTGTGGAAACCTATTCAGCTTTATACTTTGCATTTTTAATAAATTCAGGTTAAATTATACATTACGTGTGGCACAGATTCATCTATGTTGAATTAAGTTCCTCTCAGAGGTTTCAGAAGTGTTCGTGGAAGCTTTAATTCAGTTCCTATGTTTGAATGTAAGGGCAAAGATCTGCGTTGTAGGCACATTTTCAATGGGTCCCAGTGTGTTCCTCTCTCACTCTGTGCACATGTACGGTAATGGATACTTTACACTTATGTCCAAATGTATACTGCAAAAGTGATATGTCCATTAAAGCACTGTGGGCATAAATATTTTAAATTACTGAGTGCACTTTTTTATGCCCTTTTATATGCAGTGAAAACCCATAACACACATGTAAGATAATACTTGTAATTCAGGGTTTTTTTATAAGGAACCCAGAGTGAATAAAAACCTGACCTCCAGAATGATCACACATAGTACAAAGTTATACAAAACAGTCAGTAATCTTCCCACCACTGCAACACTACATTATTTTGTCATTTATGGTTTGATAGAGCTGAATTATAGCAGGCATTAAGTCTTGTCAACACCAAATGGCTGTGTGTTGATTTAGTTCTCAGTGTTTCTGAACAGATGCTTTCATTTCTTACATACTGCGTCCCTACAAATGTCTGTGCTATAACACAACCCTGTTGGCTTTTCTGCTATTAATAATACACATATTTTTTCTGGAGACAATAAAAACAAGTAGAGAATAGAAATCAAATGAACGTACCAATCTGTGCCATGACTGTGACTGAATGGAATTAGTAAGACCAAAGTCAAGGCCTTTAACCTTTTGGTCAATTCCTAATTCAAATTCACATTCACATTAACTTCATTGATCCTTAGGGGAAATTCATTATTTGTTTTTATTACTTAGTCAGGTTTAGGGTCGGGTTAAAAGATCATGCTTTGGGATAAAATAGAACCTTTCACAATGTTAACCACATGTTAGAAAGCCTTTCCACCAAAATGCTTTGCTCTCATATCATAAAATAGTATGTCACATTTTGACACATAGGGTATGTCTACACCGTTGGTCTTTACCATTTGAAGAGCCATTTTTGACCCAAAAGTGAAAAAAAGAGAGTTTGTGCTGTTGAGTTTGGCTAAAAAACGTGCCAATATAGGATATGACACACATTTTGGTTGAAGAAAAGTTAACAAAAAGTTTTATATTCTGTGTAGATGCTGCACATTTTTACAGTTGGAGAACGTAAGAAGTGCTTTAGGCCTACAACAATGATAGCAAAATGTTCAAAAATAGTTATTAATTTCTGTATGTTCCTTATGTTTTTTAGACAAAAGCCACAGGGAGTCACTGGAGAATGACACCTAAGTGTAAATAGCATTGTTGGCTATGGACACAGTGCAAATAACATCAGTCATGAAAAACTTGAAAGAGTGGGATTTATTTATGTGTGCTGAAGCCTCCAAAAGAAGCATTTCTTTGTTGCCACTGATCACCTCATTGGCACATCCATCTGCAGCTCCACTTCTTCTTTCGTCTGATGACATTTGTTTGTGTTCTAGTCGTTCTTACATAGTACAACAACTAATACTAAAATGTCATTGTCTGGCAAGCCACAGCTGAGAGATGTGACTAACACAACAGATTCCTGAATAGGGTGTGCCAGCATGTTTGTACTAGACAAGTCAGTTGAAGGCCATCACCTCTGGCACAGCTAGCATTCTTTAATTCTTTCTCATTTTTTTCCCACCACTCTGACATCTCTAGGGGAAAGTGCCCCGAACACATTTTAGCTAAATTATAGGATTAGCTGTCTCTCTGCCTTCAAACATTGCTATTCTCTGCAGTTAATTAAATGGAAATGTAAAAAAAATGCCTTTATTGCATGTAGTGTAACTTGTAGTAATTTGTGTAAACACTTTATAACCTTCAACTAATTGTGATGTTGAAGGTGTAACTTTAAGTTTTGGAAGCAATCATGTGATGGAGTACAGTACGGGTACCGCTGGAGGTATGAATTCTATTTTTAAAAAAGAACCCAAATTCATTTAAAAACATCTAATACTATCAAAACACTGGTAAGAATGAAAATACCTTAACCATGAGATCCTTGTGAGACAATTTAAAGTAAGTTTTACATTTTCTGTAAGAGTTTGTTTCAATATCGGCCTATTTACAGGTGAGGCTTCAAGCTTGTTATTTGTTAAAAGTCAAACGAAGGAAGCTAAAATGATAAATACCTTAAAAACACTGCAATCATAGCTACAAATGATAACTATTTGGAAGGGAAGAGTGGACGACTGAGAATGGAGTCTGCACAGCAAACGACACAAAACATTAAGCATGTTTTGAGATGACTTGACTTTGTACAACATGACTGGTGCAACAATAAATAATATTCTTATTACGAATAAATACGGCTTCTGCCTGAACTGTCTGTAACTGAAAAGGGCAAGTTATAATGATGATACCCTGAGAGACAAATATTTTCTGAGCTGGAGAATCAATTCTATATGTTCCAATGTTTAGATGACTGTACTTTGTGTTACTTTAAATCAGTTATTTGTCAAATCAGTATTATGCGACATACATGCCGGCAGCAAGTCGAGCTTGCTGCCAATTGTAACAATTCTCTGAAAAACTGCAGACTGAGGGAGTGAGGCAACAACGATAGACTTGAAAAAATATCCATGTTTGTTTGGCAGTAATGTACGTAAAGCTCTGGCCAGAGTTACCACCAAAGAAGGAGAAGATTAATAAATTGAGCAAGGTATAGTTTTTTAATTAGTATGGAATATCAACAGCAGCAGAACAAATAATATGCAGTATCCAGTATGCAAGTGTAAGTAGCTGCAGAAACAAGTAAATGTAGTTCTGGGCCTTTGTATCTCAGGTTACAGCATTTGCATCGACTTACAGTATTTGCTGCCTGTGTTGATGTTGTGTGACTTGATGAAACACTTTAATGGCTATGATTGTCATAGGGTTTCTATTTTGTGACTATCTGTAGACAGTAGAGCATCACTAAACCTACAACTTGTGGTTCACTTGGGCAGAGAGTGAATGAGGGTGGGTCCGTTAACCATTTACCCCCCCACCCCCTGTCCTCTATGCTATATTGCCAGCTTGCGATATAGCAATATAGAGTAAGTTTGGAGGTAAATCTTCAGTATTTAATAGCTATTTAATAGTATTTATACAGTCACTGGGCAAAAATTCCATAACGACCTCTCAGCATATTGTACTTCAAGTGGTCTGAGACTTTGGCTACGGGGGGTTAAATGTGTAATTGACAGCTTTGATTAGCGACCACAGTTCAGATTCCATCAGATGTGACTGAACTCCATGGTTCATCACAGAAGCAACATGGCAGCTCCCATAACTGTGAACGTCACTTTTCCACAGCGGCATGAAACAGTCTCATAATCATCATTTTTCTTTATATTTAGCCTTTTGGTTCAGACAGAGAGGAGAGAGCTGCAGAAGGAAGGCTGTATATTTTAAAATTCTGGCGTCCCCCCTCTTTTTATGTCTCCTGATGGTTTAATTCCAAATACAGGTTTTTTTCTGGATAAGCCTCCATGACAGTACCCTAATAAGAGATGTAGAACAGAAAGTAACCTCAGACATCCACTTTACTTTTGTGTTTTTCATCTACTACACCATTATTTCCTAAAAAAATAAATAAATAACAAAACTCTTCCAGTATAAAAAAAAAAAACATAGTGTAAGGCCATGGATATCACACCATGTACAGAGGTTGCTTTCATCACGCTATGACTGAGAACATCTAAGAAGCCAACAGCAATTGTCGACTAAGCCTTCAAAATAAAAGTAACTTTATTCATCGGCCTATTTATTTCCGTGCCCTAGCTGTCTCTGTACTGCTACAAAGTCCAGGTGCATTTTGATGAGGTGCCTAAATTTATCAAAGCTGCTGGAGTTGGCAAATGTTGACATGAAATTTTATTAATTCGTTTAATATCAGACAAAAGGTAATGCAGTAGGTGGATGTGTATTATCTTTGTTTTTGTTAACAAGTAAAAGGAAACAGGCTGTGTCATATGGGATGTTTTGCATGAAATAAACACACATTTAATGCTGCATTTTAAATCATATATTTGTTTTTATATATTTTCGTTACTTTTCCAAACATTGAATGTGTTTTCAGCTGAACCCCCAATATGCAACAAAACACAAGTCATTGCTGTGCTTTACTAATGAATTTACGAGGTATTTGACTTTTCTCATTTTCCCACTGATAGCGAACCGAGATGCAGATTGCTTTGGACATGATATGCACTGCATTATTCTTTTTAATTAGGGGGCTGATGTTTATAAGCCTCAAACAGTAACTCTAGATAATAGTGAATTCATGTCCTGTTAATCAAAATCCTGTTGGCAGATAATGGCTGCCAGGGGCTCCACCAGGTTTGCAAAAATTTAATTAGGAAAGCCATGAATCTCTACTCTCAAATGCTCGCTCAAGGGTGAAAAAGGACTGCACGCAACATTGAGTTTGTGGTTGACTAGTTTAAGAAGCCAAAAGGTCTTCTTTTAAAGGGGGTGGGAGGATGTAATATGTTTATTTTATTTTATTTAAATTTTTATTTGACAGGGATGATACTTAATAGCTTTGTTGTATTTAAAAGAATGCAACCGATGTGGACTTGCGGACCTTGTCCCTGGTTTGAGGCTTTGAGGACACAATACTAATACAAGCACAGAAACTAAAAGTATGACAAAACCATACACTTTAACACACATCAGGATACAAATAGACGATTGTGCAAGTTTAGAGAAAAAGTTACTAATACAAATGCCAAAACAACAAATAAAAACTAAATGACAATGAAGATCAATGCTAAGATATGATTCAGTGTTCACAGATTTGTCTTTAGCTAAGCCACAGTTTAGCAGTAGAATTGAAAACTTTATTATTATTTTTTAATTATTAGCTGTAGCAGCATGGAGGTAGAGGATGAGTCTTCATATCAACCTCCAGGGCTGAAGAATGAAGCCAATGTGGAAGTGTCAAAATTGAAGTAAATTGAATGTCCACTGGGGGAGTGGCTCCAAAAGGGAGTCAATCCTCATAGACCCCCATGTTAAAATGATCAACTTTACAGCTGAAATAAACATGTTTATAGCCTGGTACAAAACATGGTTTTGGACTCTCACCTGTTTAGATTATATTAAGGCTTAAAGTTAGGCATAATTGAGGGAGTGGCCTGATGACAGGTGAGTCTGTGTCTGTGTGAGCTAGCACTAACTAATAGCTAACAGCTAGCATTAGCTCGGCTGCCGAGTGGGACATTCAGACTCTTGTTTTCTGAATAAAACGTATTTTTTAGCTCTGCTGTAGTTGTGTTTAAGGAGATTCACTAACAAGACTGTCAGAGGAGGATTCTGTCATGAAGTTTACACTACCTAATTACAATAACTGGCGTAACATAGCTGCATTAGTAGATGTTAGCATTAATTCATATTGAATATGGTCTGTCAGCTAGCCAGCTAATTAGCTCAGGTTTCATTAATGTGTTTTTACAGTTCATGACTTTGACATTCTTGTCATCAAACACAAATGTATGTGTTAACATTTATTAAATATTAGTAGTGTCATGTCAATTCAACATACATCATTATCTCAAGGCACTTCACAACAGCAACAGGTTTCAGTCCACCCCTCCACCCCTATATATATATATATATATATATTTATATAGTATCAGATTGTGAAAATATGTAAATAGAAAGACTACACATCCAAACTCCACATTTTTGCAGAATTGAGGTCATTTTTTCGTATTTTGACATTTCCATATACATTTTCTAATGCAAAACAAAATGCACATAAAATCAGTTTATGCCAATCCACTTATTCTGTCAGGGAGAATGAACAGGACAACTAGAGACAAATGAGGGAATGAGGGGTCGATAGGTGTGGAGGTCGTGTGAAAAGGCAGCAACGCACTGGAGATGACTACTGGACAGAATGGGAATGCCAGGTTTTGGCAAGTTCAGCCTCTCTGGGGAGGTGAGAATGTCTGAGGCTGAAAAGACACAGAGAGGCAGCAAAAGTTATCAGATATTAGTAACATCACAGAGCATGCAGGAAAACCCCACAGTGCAGTCTCTGAACCTGTATGGTGCCAATCACTTGACCTATGGCCAAAGAAATAACAGGGATGTTAGACTTCTGCAGTTTGAAAACACACATTGTAGTCCTTATGTTGTACATCCAAATAAATATATAGCACAAGTAGTTTAAATGCTTTTGATTATGTCTTCTTTCTCAAGATTTATATATTGCCTCTCTAATTATATGGCCCTATGTATTCATTAAATCACAGGATGGGCTTTAGATCACGATGCTCATGGGTCTTTTTAGTGCAAACACATCCAGAGGTATTTTTAGAAGCTGCAAGAACACATATTGATAATAAAATGTGTCTACAACAAAAGTATGACAATAGCAAAAGAAAAACAAAAAATGCAGTTGGAGACCATTTACTTTGATTGTTTCTTTAATAGTCTTAAGTCAGAAAAAGACTGTTTTCTCTCAGATACCCTCAAAGTGTTTTTATTAACCCCTATCCATTTACTAGAGAGATAGAATGTGTGTGTTGTGTTGTGTCTGGATTCTGCAAAAGATTCAATGATGCTGGATTCAATCTTTTGCTTGCACCCCAGCTGCTGTCCAGACAAACAAATGGAACTATAGTCCAAGCAAAGCCTAATGCACCGCGGAGAGGACATTAGAAACACATATCCTGTTTTATTAATGTGGTCAATACAGTCCATTAGGCCAGGGATTTAAAAGCCGCAGAGTTCTTCCACCTCCATTAATATTTTCCTTTGACCCATGATAATCTAGTTTTTTTCTTTTTTTTTTGTTGGAGAGGCTTCCCAAACAGCACAGACATAAAGCTGTTATGTCGAAGGTAGCATATTTTTAATATCATTTGTATTTTAGTCACAAGAGTTAAATATGTAATAGAATCGGGCTGACGTCAACATTTCAAACATTACTGGAAATGTTTGTGTCAACATGCCCTCGGGGGGGTTGGTTTTATTGGCGTCCATTTGCGGTTTAGTTCTTGACAGATAGCATTCAACGAGCTAACTTTAAATGTATAGTTGAGGTTTGGATAATAATTGAAGTCTTTCTTAAGCTTGAAACGAGAAACTTTTGTCCTGGATATCGGGGTTTAAATGCTAAGGTTAACTGGTTTAGTAGGTGTAAAAATGTCAATAAGGTTTAGACAGCTGGAGATCTGACTAGGGAATGTTAGCGAAGGCAGATTCACCACAGTAATTATAAGTGACCCCTGATGTCTTTACAGAAGTCATTACTCAAAGTGATGCCACATGACACGATCAATGATGTGACCCTCGTTGAGGTTCAGCTTTGTTAGAGATGTGAAAAGGTTAACAGATTTATTCACGCTGAGAAATGCAATAACCAATAAATGTTAAGGGCTTACAGGAATAATTAGAGAGGAGGCTGAATTCCCCACAACACCACACCATCTTCAAAAATCACACAGCTTCATGAAGAAAACTAATTCTGGGAAGATTTTTTTTTTAGATTCAGGAAGACAGTGGTCCAAAAATACTTCAGTTGACATTTGAAAGAAAGATTAGATGCAGTAATTTTTACAAAATCGTCTACCGTGACCTTCAACCTTGCTCAAAGTATAACTTTTTGTTGCATACATGTGGTGAATTAGAATCAAATCAGATGAGTTTTGATCAAGATATGATTTGTATTCATTTCAGAAGATATTAACAAATCTGAGGAATTTTTCCTGACCTTGACCTTTGACCAGGAATACCAGGAATAGCCAAAATGTCTGTAGTCAGTGTCGTCAGATAGTCACACACAAAAAAAATCAATCCAATCCAACATTATTTGTCAAGAACTTTAAAAACAACCACAATGGACCAAAGTGGCGTACACAAAAGACAAAAACAGAATAAATAAGAGCGCAAATGAAGGATAGAAACCACACTGAAAATATAATAAATTAAAAAGCATAAAACCATATTTTAATAAATAAAACCAACGTCTCACAAAGTGTCAAAGGCCAAGGAAATGGTGGGTTTAAGAAGAGATTTAAAATCAGACAGAGGCCTGTCTAGCATGCAAAGGTAGGTTATTCCATAGTTTTGGAGCTACAACAGCGAAGGCACGGTCCCCTCTGAGCTTCCACTTAGTTTTTGGTACACTCAAGGCCATTCAAGGATTTAAAAGCAAATAAAAGAATATTAAAATGGATCCTGGAATGTATAGGCAAACAGTGGAGTGAGGCTAAAATGGGGGAAATATGCTCATGTTTACTTGCGTGCTGGTTAAAAGACGTGCAGTAGCATTCTGTACTATCTGAAGACGGGTGATGGAGGACGCACTAACCCCAACATTCAAAGCATTGCAGTAATCCAGCCGAGTGGTCACAAAGGCGTGAATGAGAGTCTCAAACTGATGCCTTGAGAGAATTGGCTTTAGTTTGGCCAGCTGCCTCAACTGGAAAAAACTCAGGGTGATTTGTCCAAAATTACGGACACTGGACTGCTAACAGACAGACAAACGCTGGTAAAGACATGACCTCCTTGGTGGAGGTAATAATAACTAGTAAAACTTGATACTTGAATATAATAATGCAATATTTAGAGTTAAAACCTCATTCCACTTCTGAGGAAACTTACTGTAAAGCATTACATCCTTGAAAAGATGGTTCAAAAGAACCATAATGCTTCTTGAATTATTTTTGATTTAATTAATTTCAGATTTATAATAAAGAAAAAGAACAGGACAGTATAGCTGTACAGTTCAAACAATAACTTTCAAAGAAACAGTGAAGCCCGTTCATATACACCTGGTATACGGACATTTACAGCTATTATTGTCATGTTACACATGGACAGTATAACAAACAAGTTCACAAACAATATTTGAAATTTACGAATTGTGCTGAACAGTTTTAACCCATCTTTAACATGTTTTATATATTCACTCCCTTTTTTAATGTTCTAAAGTTTGTAGTTTTATAAACTGGGCATTAGACAGTTCTTTATAATCTGATTTAGTGGCTCTAATATGAATGAATGAATATGAATTGCATTTTTAACATATAACATTTCACAAACTTATCTGTAATGTTGCAATATTTTAATGGGCCTCATGCAAGAACATTTCCATATTCCTATCTGGACTTTGTCTTCCTTTTTTTAGTACGATGTGCTTGTACGAAATAGCAAATATTCAAACAGTATCAATAAATTATGATGTGTATAGGGTTTTCAAACTCAAAAATGCTATGAAATATGCAATGTGTGTTTGTACCTAAGAAAATTCAAAATATGAAAAAAGAACAAAAAAAAAAGGTAAATGTGGCAAGTTCACCTAAATTGCCCTGATTGGACTCACTTTTACATTTTGGTAGTCAAAGGTCTAGGCCATTATGTCTTCCCAAAATACATTTTTGGTTATAACTGCTGGTGATTGAGAAAACAGCACGAACAGGTTATGATGAAAGGACAGTGGACGCAATTGACTGAACTCATGGTTCTTGTTTATGTTATAATAACTCTGCTGTAGGAAACTACAAACACTTTCTTATTTTAACCAGTGTTTTTGCTACCAAAACCTAATCACATATGACAAGTACCATGTAAAGACAAATGTTAAATATCCTTCTGTAATACAAGCCTATTGCAAATAAAGGCCTGATTCTTACAGCAGGAGATGTAAATATTCTGTTGTATAAATATGAAATGAGTATAGTATTGTAGTTAAGAGTAAACCACTTTTTTTCCACAAATCCTCTGAACTATGCCTCACTGTAGTTGGCAACTCACTTCCAAAGTAGATCACTTAAACAGCACAAACACTGTCAGGTCACAAAGGGATGATGCACCCTTTTGTCTTAAATTTTATGTATACACAGTCTTTGAAATCTAACAGTAGTCCACCTTTGACCTGTTTTCTGTGAAAAGCACTATGCTTCCCTTTACTATTTATCGTTGAGGAGATTACTGACAAGGCTCCCGGTATTTTCAGGCACCATTAGAGCATATCTGTGCCTGTGCACTACAGCCAAGGTTGTCAAGTTATTTCCCTCTGCAGGCTCATTCATAGCTCGTGTCAGACCACTCCCTATGACAGTAATAGTTCTTTAAAAGCTTGGCAGAGGTGTATTCCCTTTGCTGTCTGACAAGGTTGAACGGCGATGGCCAGAGCCCGCCTCGTCCCACACCTGCCCCGTACGCTCCTCTATCTCACAAGAGCACTAGTTGTGTGGAAATGGAGTCTATCCTGATTCAAAGAGACATTATGTTGCACAAAGAGATTCATGTGTGCAGTGTCGTGCCCTCATTTCTTGAGTCTATAAGAGTGTTTGAGAACGGTCCTCTTTTCTTTCTCCTGCATTGTATCCTGAGTTCTGGGGCAAAGAAAGGGACAAGGCAGATAATATAAAGAGATAAACCACAAAAACCCTCTATTTACCACCAGGTTTAAACAGAGAAATTAATACCGTCATGGAATCGCACTCTTTCCGGAAACAGACAGATTTGATTATTGGATGAAATATGAGTTTGTTGTGTAGAACAGTGTCCTTATACAGCTCCTCTCTATGTCAGTGAATTGTTAGAATAGAATAAAAATTAACAATAAAGGATGGGATCATAATGGGAAAAACATTGTACGCTGAAGAAAAAACAGCACTTGTCTCAGTTTTTCCACAGTGCTGTACATGCTCTGAGATGGGTAAGGTTTGACCCCTAACAGTTCCCTCACAAGGTTACCATGCTCTCTCTACCATGGTCATCCAGTAGCCCATACATCAGCAGTGACACTGTGAAAATGAATGTCACTGAGACCCAGAGCTCAGTGCTGCCACTGATGGCATCTTGTTCAGCGGCGAGACACATAAGAGAACTGCTAAATTGATCCTTGTATGTGAGGTTTAATATTCAAAGTAAATCAGGCTCCCTTTAGTCTTTGTTCCTTTATGTTAATATTTAAGTTGAGAATGTCTAGAAGTAATACCACAAGCTGTTTTCAGTATTTATTTATGGTATAATTAACAACACATTACAGATCAGTCTCGGTAAGGAACTATTTATCATGTTAGTTGAAGGGCCACAAACATTATGAAGTGATTAGAAGCTAATGCTTTGCTAATGATCATTGCAACAGTTGGAAGTCGACAGAATCTGAGTGCCCCATGCAATGATGAACCACTTTGATTCTATTTTGGATGACTACTTTATATAAGGAAATATTAAATGCATTAGTAATTATGATAATGCAAATAACATTTAATATGTAGTTTGTATATCAGGACATGATATAGTGGTGCAGCAGCGCACTGATGAAGTACCTGATGAATAGATTACCATTCATTATTAGTACTGTGCCTTTTATTATGCTAAGGCTTTTACCTGAAGACATTATACCAATAATTACTGCAGTGTTTTCATTTGAAATGCTCTATCAGTACAGAAAAATAGATGTTGTAGTAGTAGTAGATGATGTTGTGAAATATGTGGAATTATGGGAGTTCTAATGTATATTAACGTTACGTCGTTTCATTCTAATGAAAATTACTTAAGATATGACACCACTGACAGGTGACCAAATGAAACAGACCGTTACACTGAATAAAATTACGGACCTCTGTAATTTTAGTGGTTCGTACCTCTGAATTTGAACATTGTTAGAAATATTTGAAAAAAATGTATGCACACAAAACAGTGACCTAATCATTTTTAAGAATTTTAATAGGGAAATGGAGGAGAGGTAGGTTATAGTAAGGAGGTTGGTTATAGTAAGGAGGTTATTTCTTGGCATTTGTTTGTCTGTTAACAGTCTGGCGTCCACAATTCTGAACAAATTGCCCAGATTTTTTTTTTGCGTGAGTTCGTGATGACAGTGACTACAGATGATTACATTTTGGCCAATCTTGGTCAAAAGTAAAAGTCAGGAAAAATCCACCAATTTCCCATTTCATGGGGTGAGATTTAAAAAAAAATTGAAAATCACATCTCAGTCAAAACTCATCTGATTTGATACTAATTTACCACATTCATGTATAGACTCAAGATCAAATGCCATGACCTTTAAAGGCCAAGGATCAAGGTCACAATAGACACTTTTCTAGGAAAATCACTATATCTCAAGATTTTGTTCACAGATTTCCACTGTCTTCCAGAATGCAAAATAATAAAAAAAAAGCTTATATTACAAGTTACTAAGTTACCATATCCAGGTTAGTAACTGTACTTTTAGTTGAAGCATTAGTGCCTCTCACTATTTTAACAGTTCACTTGTCAATAGTTGTGAGTAAAGAGGCAGATAAGATGCCCCACAAAAACAAACAAATCCTTTGAAAGAAAATGCATAATCATGATCAAAGCCTGGCTTCGTACACAGACAGACAATTTGTGCTACAAGAAACAAGAATGAGGGATACAGGGAAAGGGAGATAGGAGGAGCAGGCAACACTCCAGCCTGCAGTAACCTTGATGACACCCTTCATTACTATGTGCAGGCTGACATCCTGACAGAGGCATGCGGCACCAGATGGAGGGGAGGGATGCAGCACCGTTCCCACCCTCCGCTCGTCCTTTGTACAGGGCCAGCGAAGAAGGAAGTTGTGGGTAGCAAAGAAAAGGGGAAGGGATGGCAGTTGCTTCGGGTGCACAGCTTGACTGACACTCTACTGGCTCAGCTCTGCAAAAGCTGCCCTTGTCCTTGTGCTCTGACAGCAGGTGGCCTCAACTCTGGCCCCGACCTTGCCACATCACAAACCTCAGCATACTACCCCGCATGAAAGCTCCAGAGCACCCTTGCTCCAACATCCCCCCGCGGAGACTTCATCACAAATTTAAAATATCACAGTGGGGTAAAAAGTTCCCTGACTTATAAGGAGATGACAAAAAAAACTGTGTGAGCATTAAAAACTTCTTGAATAAAACACTTGTATTATAATGATGATAGTTCAGGAATGAAAATCCTCTTGAGAGCTTTGAGTGGATATTCTAACTAAACTCATTTTAATCCAGATTTCCTATATGGAAATCCAAAATTCGAATGAATAAAGCTTAGCGTGAATCTGCTTAAATAAGATGTTTCAAAATATAGACAACAGATATAGAGTGAGAAGGGGGAAAAAAGATGAAACGTGGTTCGATGATACATTGCTACAATGTGACACCGAAAGCTGTCTAACAGTCCCAGTGCTGTGAGAAATACAGTCATGGAGTACTGATCAAAGGTGGCATTGCCAGCAAGTCCCCTTTAAGGACATTGGCAGTTAGCACAGAGCTGCCCAGCCTCTTTGTCTTCCTGGCAGCCCTTTGATGAGAGCCCCTTGGGTGATTCACTCTTACTTACAGAAGTGCACACGGCTGTTAAGAATGGGATCAAAACAAATTGAGAGGGGGTTGGATGCACAGAAAGGAAGACTACAGCAAATGATTAAAAATGGGAGATAGATGGGGAGGATAGAGGAAAAGAAGTAAGAGATGGAGCGTGGGCCGAACGCAGGGTGACTTCAACATGGGAGGATTAAAATGTTGAAATGTTGAGCGCTATTCTTCAGTCCCTCATCATCACATGTGAAAGACAAAAAGGTCAGCGTGTTTAATGGCCTTCCTGTCCCGCGGTGTGCAACACGGGCCTGTGCAATAAACTCATCAATTTGAGCAATGAGTCAGTCACGCTCATCTTTGCACAGTTGCAAATCAGATATAAATTCAGATGAATCCCTGCCCTATTTAACTCATCAGCCTTAATGATTTTGCATGGATTTCACTGGTCCCATTGCTGTGTGTGGCCTGAGTCAGGAGGGGAATTCAAAAAG
>JAPQRN010000005.1:37441635-37463039 GCA_037367275.1 Coranthus polyacanthus | reverse complement strand
AAATATTATCAACTGAGAGTATATTTATACATTTCAGAGTGGATAACAGTCCTGTTTGTTTGTTTGTTTGTTTGTTTACTATCTCATATAATAGACTGTTTACTGGTAGCAGACAAGATTCCCTTTTGTGATGTAACCTGTAAACGTAATAAAAATTTGCAGTTTTTAATGTAATGATCCCACAAATGTAATAACTTTCCCTCAAACGTAATAGCAGTTGCCTACCACAAACGTAATACCTAATTTACCACAAACATAATAATTATTAAATTTGTGGGATGGTAAAAATCTTCACCTTCCTAAAACTTCCCACAAATGTAAGATATTAGTACATCACATACATTTAAGTCATTCTTTTTCTTCCTGTTTATGGTCAATCTTTGGATAACTGCCTCTTTAGAATGATCAAATGTTCCAGTTACACATGGTACTAGTTTCAGATTAAATGGTGTTTAATTACAAATACAAGTGGAGGAAAAACACAGAATTAACTATATACTATATAATTAACTATATCAACTCTATACAAAAGCTTCAGTATGAACTGGATATTATTTATTCTAATTAAGTAATGCAAATAAAATATATGGATATTAGATATAGATTATATTTATAGATTATAATTGTGATTGAAGTATTTATTTTGAATAGGAATATGAATGATATCAACTGAGGGAGTAGGAACACTGCATGAATGTATTTTTATTAATAAAAAAAAACAATATTCAGACACAGCTGTCTTCCTGAGGGCACACATGTATTTAGAACATATATGTCTTTAAATATTTGACACACAAAAAGAACATTTCTGAACCTTCCCAATTTAAAGCTTCTGAGCTTGTCAACAAAGTAGCCAACATTTGGCTTATTTTTCAATAACTTTGTATAACTTTTCTTTAGCTCGTAACAACAGTCCAGAGGAAATAATTGTTGTGACTTCTAAAAAAAGTCTTTCACCTTGTAGTACCCAAAGGCGAAGTGCATCAGAGTTATCCAAGCTCTCATCCACTGTTTATCATTTGAAAAAAGTTCCTTAATTCGCAGCACTAGACCGCTGTTACAACCTGCTATTTTATACAGCTTCATGACCCTGATATCTTGGTCACAATTTGTGTCTATACCAAGACTGTTACACAATGGATTCCTGATATATATCTTGGGAAGGTGTCTTCCGGTAAGTTCTCTGAACAGGGGAGACACTCGACATGTCCAAGTTTAGGGCTTGTTCAATAATCATGGACAAGATCTCTGCTGGAAGTGTGGGTCATTTTCATCCTCCTGAATTGAGTTAATGATATGGCTTACTGGTCCGCTTAAACTAACATAACACTCACCATGTCCTACTGTAACATGACCTAGAATTAACAAGGGCAAATCTTCCTCGTAAATGTTTAGGTGATATGAGAGTTGTTGCATTGAACATTTCAGAGGCTCTTTGCAATGTATAATGGTCTCCATATCTTCCTTGCTGACTCATGCTGTGTAGGTAAGCTCCCCAGGTACCTTCCACATAATTAGCAAGTTTCATGCATTGTTTGGGGATTTGACTGCAAGTCCATGACAATTTGATCCCTAAGGGATGTTGTTGACCGAAATATCCTAACGCTCCTCAACTGGTCTGCCAGTGCTGCAAACTGGCAATCACCATTGGGCTGTGGATCCAGTTGTATGTGGAAATTGGATGAGCTAAAAGACTCATGTATGTAAGGAATCCAGAAGTTTCTTTTTTTTAACTTTTTGACTTCTGTCTTATGTCTGTGACTGAAAACCACCGTACCCTAAAACTTGATTTTTCAAGTGGTGTGAACCTAACCATATACTTTGACAGTCTTAAGTTCTTCTTGACAATGATTCCATTCAAAACAGCATGTTTCTTTGACATTTTGTGATTCTTGCAGCGAATTTTTACCAAAACCAAAACATTGTAGATGGAAGAATTGCAGCACATGCTCGGCAAATCATTTGTTCATTACAACACTTTGTTGCCTTTTTTGCTCTTTTTCTCACTCTGATTCTCTGCTTTTCAAATAAATCTCTTTGTTTTCTTGAAGGAAAATATACGTTTGCACCATCAGTAGTGCTGATCAAATCATGTGATGGAGGGGTGCTTTGACAGCCATAATATACATGGAATGGTGACATCCAGCCCAAGTGTTTTTGGGATCTTCATTAAGGACTTATTTGGGTAAATGACTCACCCAGTTCACCCCACCTCTCTCTACATTTATGAGATCATAATGTATCTTCGTTCGCAAAGACCTGTGCATTCTTTCTACCTTATCCTGGCTTTGTGGGTGATATGGTGAGCTTCTTTAAACTCACATCCCTGGTCATGTTTTCAAAATTTTAGGTGGCCCATGTTCCATGTAAATATCTGCCGAATGCTGAGCTGTTTCATGACTGGTTTTCCCCCTTAGTGCTCTTAGCCACACATATCTACTGAATACATCCTGTGCCGTGAGGACATATTTGTAGGTCTTTCTGCTGTGTGAAATGTTCCATCCTCTCATGTCAAGAAGGTCTATTTGGTGTCTTTCTTGAAACTGTTTAGCTGTAATTGGCTTCAAAGGTGACCTGTTTGAAAATTTTGCTCTCAGCAACTGGAACTGTCTAGATTGATCCAGTTCCTGCTGAACTGCTTTTTCACTCATTCCACAATACATCTCTCTGAGCCGGATGTTTACTTTTCGAGCATTAGATCCTTTGGTTGCGTCAAATCCTCTATTGGCAATTTCTGGTATAGCAGACATCTTCAGCACCAATTTCCCATTCCACAAAAAAGACTCTTGGTCATCACTTAGGGAATACTGGTTCCTATTTCTCCATAGTCTGACCAAAGCCGACCGCTGACATTTCGTTCTGTCTGCAGCAGGGACATCAAAATCTCCCTGGAGTACCTTCAGTATAACATCGTAGGTTTCATCATCCATTGGCCGGAGACCTTGTCCAGCACACACCACACAGAGTGTAGTCAGCAAAAATATGTGCAGAAACATCTGTGAAAAACAACAATATGATGTCAAATAAATACATATCTAACTGTGCTAAATGTGTAGAATAATTATATAATGATAGCGGGATACCTTCTCATGATAGCAGGATGCCTCCTAATTGGCCTCAGAGTTGCCCTGGTCTATCACAAAGTTAGTAAGACAGCAGCATGCAAAGAGACCTCTGGTGTCGATTGAAATTAAGGAGCACTGTCACATTGAGTGACAACATGAAGGGTTTACAAGAGTTGGTGTCACAGTCAGTGAAGATGGTTTGAGAGTTGGCTTCTCGAGCCTCAGATTCACTGAAGAAATTGGATTACATCGCGGGACAGACCGCGGAGGCGCTGTGTAAAGGTGGATGGACTGTGGAAGGAGCTTGCTGCTCTGAAGTGTGATTTAAAAGGCTGAGGTCCAGTTGTAACTAAAATTTGAAGTTATGACTAAATTACAATAGTAGATTTCAACATCTCCCTGGCTAATTTGTGTTTTCTCCCCTGTGAGCTGAATAAGCAGCTGGACCCAATTCTTATCTTGTTTTTCCTTCGCATGGTACACTCTCATGGTCAAGACACACAGAGAGAGAGACTGATAAAGACTGTTGACAAGAACGAAGGACAGAAGGACTCTGTTTTGTCTCCTATCCTCACACACAAACTTTCCAAGGTCTTGACATAACCAAATGCACACACCACCCTTCCTCCCCGCCATCTGCTCTCCCCCCAATTCATTCTCCTGTCCTCCCCTCCCGCAGCATAACTGTTGAAAAAAATCCACCATGTGACCATGTGTACTGTGTCAAAAATGTATGCTGTCTAATGTATGTGCTTGCATTCCTTTCACTGTAAATTTTCGAAGAAGGGGGCTTGGCAGCACAGTTTGCAGCGGCCCGATTGCCTTAAAAATCTAACGAAATTTTGTTTGTTGTACTGTACATTGTGTGTATTCATTCATTCATTCATTCATAATTTTAGGTCTAATTGTAATTGTAATTGTAATTGTCCGATCAAGATAGCCAGGGCTGGACAGCAGAAGAAATTTATTGGGTCTTCAACCAATAATTAATTGACTCTGGTCAGTGGTCACCCTTTTCGGCAACTACCTGTAGACTCAACAGATGGTTGCATGTTTCCGTTGCCTAGAATTTAATCTCGTTCACAAAATGAATAGCATTACACATTTATATGGGATTAGAAAATTTTAGCATTAGTAGAGAAACATGTGTGGAGCAAGATGAGGTTGTACTGTAATTGCACACAGGGAAAACTGCTGATTAAACATGCTTAGGCAACCAAAAGCAATGTCTAGTTGCCATACAACCACTTTAAAAAGTTAGTGTTGAGGCCTAGTCCATGGTTTTTGATTTCTCAATTATGACTGCTGACTGTTAGCTATTAGATGCCGACTAGTCAAAATGACTGTGTAAAGGATAAAGGGGCAAGAAACTGAATAAAATGCCTACCAAAGAGCTTTTTATGCAAAATTATAAAAGAAGTGTCACACACCTGTCACTGTTGCATGTGCTGCAGCTACACCACGGCAAGAAGCTTCTCCCAGCTAGCTACAACTCCATGTGGGATAATACCTGTAGAATAAGAGCTAAGGGTCCTACTGGAAGGCAACTGTAACTGCAAAACAAGTTTAACTAAAATAAAATTTCAAAAGTATTAAAGACTTATTTACATAGCCCAAACATAGGCTCCTATTGTGTGTATAGTCTTAATTGTGTGTTATTGTTTTTAGTGAGAATAATATCGTTCACATATAAACTTTTGTATAGGATCGCTATAATTATTTATAACTAACCTGTGTTGTGTTCTGGTCACAGGAGTGTCATGTTTGCCATTCTTCATCGAATTCCAGTGGTCGTCGTCAATGACATATGATATCATTTTTCACCTTACACAATATCGAATCAATTTCCAGTTTCCACTAAGGTATTGCAAGGGGATATTCTCATCCCCTTTTTGTTCATTGTGCAGATTGATTGTGTGATTGACTACTTTATGAGGAGATCAGCAGAGAACACTGATTCCAGTCACCCATCAGTCAAGGGGACATCAAGCCCAAACCTTCAATGATCTGCAAGTTTACCAATCTCATATCTTTACTTGAGTCATCCAAACCAAAAGTACAAACATGGCTCAGCAGAACCACTGTTGCAGGAAAACATTTAGGTCTGATGATGACTGTTGTTAAAACAGAGGGACAGACAAACATGTTAGAAACCTCAAGTGTCCTGTTTCAATGAAAGCCTCTCCAAATGGCCCCCAATGAACCCTGGATGCCTTCTTGTTCAACCACATGGACAGAGATGCCCCGGAAGACAGAAGACTATCTGTCATACCTACAGAGACCACTAGAGGCACATACAGTGACCTGAAACCAGTCCATTGTTGAGATGGCTGCTGTTGGACAAGCCTGGAGAAGGTCACCTGCATTGGAGCCTCCCATCGATGATGATGATGATGATGATGTTTGTGTTCCAGCCAAATCTGACAAGTTTCCTCTAAAAAGTGCAGTAAATTTAATCTGTTTGTCAAAACATGAGGGTCAATAAGATTGCTCATACTTCTTATATGAACTTGAACTATTGCTATATATTTTTATATTTTATTCGTGAGATTTATGGAGCTTGTTTTCATCCATGGTGTTCCCAGTTGAATTACACCTAATGTCATTTTATAAAATGGAAAAAATATAGTCCAGGTTTAATCAGCTTTTTCCTCCACTTGTACATTTGGAACTAGAACCATGTGGTGGAACTGCAAAATTTGATCATTCTAAAGAGGCAAGTATCCAAAGGATGACAATAAAGGAAAGGAATAAAGGAAGAAAAAGAAAGATGAATGAATATTCATGCCTGACTTAAATGTATGTGATGTACTCATTTATTTAATTTGTGGGAAGTTATTACAATTTTGGAAGGTAACGATTTTTGCCATAAATTCCCATAAACTTAATAATTATTACGTTTGTGGGAAATTAGGTATTACGTTTGCGGTAGGCGACTGCTATTACGTTTGTGGGAAAGTTATTACATTTGTTGGATTATTACGTTAAAAGCTGCAAATTTTATTAAATTTTATTATGTTTGCAGGTTATTATGTTTGTGGGAGTTATTACGTTTGTGGGGTTGACAGATGGTTTTTCAGAGCAGAGCTGAAAAGTAAGACTTTTTTTACTTCAGTAACTCCTACTGTTGTACAAGCTAACAGCAGAGACAACCAACCGAGTGATGTCATCATCAGCTTGTTTCAAGATGGCTGTGCCCTGCTGGTGACAAAGTGAAATACAATCTAGTTTTCTGATAAATCAAAGTGAATTACAAGTTTTATTTCATGCCATATATTACCTAAGGTACAAATAAAATACCTGTTTCAGGTCCCATTTAAGGTGACTTGTTAGTGTAAAAGGGGTTTAAAGGTGAAACATATTGAGACCATACACATAAAATAATCTTTATTCTTGAACAAAGTAGACAGTCAATACTATCAACACTCAATACACATTCAGAGTGTACAGTAACGTTATTAACTCTATCTATCTATCTGGGCACTGTACATGAAGCCTCTAGAGCAGAACAGTATTACATATTTTTTTCTGCCAATTGGTGACCCAACAAAAATAGCTCTGCGACGTATTTTTGGTCACGACCCTAAGATTGAGAAAGGCAGTCTTAATATATTTAGATGCTTTGCTTAAACATGTCATACAAGTTCTATGGGTAATGTCTTAGTGGTTATTAAACCCAAGCAACAAGGCGGTGATAGTGAAAATCTCAACAATGTACACATTAAGTACTATATGCTGAGTGTTCCCTTCCAATACGTTGTAAGGTTTTAAATTACATTATAAGCATTAGTGTTTATGTTCCTGCTGTGTGGCTTGCAAGGCTGAGGACTTTGGAAGTTATCTTGGAAATGAATGTTCAAAAAAACACATTCCATTTACAATCTGATCCAATAACCTAAAGAAATCCAATGGCAAAGAATATTATTAAGCAGGAGCCGAATAGTGTAGGAACACCTTGAAAATGAGAGAAATACAGTTTGACATGGCAGATGAATCCATCAAATCAGGTCAAATGAGCAAGTCTGCGAGGACTTACAGTGAACAGAGAGAAAAACTCTTCTGGCAGACAGATACTGTAATAAAGTAAATGTTTAAAATGCCAAACATGAAATTATACACCTTGTAAATACAATCCACTGAGCAATGTGAATATAATTATCACTATCCATCCCCGATCATCACCACATGAACATCAACGCCTTGACAATCAGTAGGAACATCGTTCTAATTATGAGTTAAGACTTAATGAATAGCACTCATTATCACCCAGCAGGTGTTTTTCCTACAACAGTTTGAAATACCTGTTTCATAAATCTACATCCAAACAGGAGAAGTGCATTTCTTCCAAAAAAATAACCAACATTCAAGCAAGGTCTATCCCTATAATAATCATTACATCCAATAAAGTGAAATGTAACACCTGTTATCTACTCTGGTGTGGCTCCAATTAACCCATGACAAATGAGGATTCTACAGAAAGTTTTAGCCAGTCGCTACTGACATGGAGAAGTTGTGGCTTGTTAATTTTTATGAGATGTGTTAAAGCTACAGGAGTTGAAATCAGGGGAGGGGGCATAATTTGAAAATACACACTGTCCTTCTCAGGCTCTCTCCTCTCAGTCCAAATCAAAAGATTAAATATAGACAATCTGATGCCGTTTCACGCTGCAGTGGTAAAGACCCTTTACCAGGTTCGGTGTCGAGAAATGGAGTAGAGCAGTACAGGCATTGTTGAGGAAATCTTAACAGTGACTGGTAATTACAACTGTCAATCACATATTTAACCTGTCAAAGTCTGCATCATGGGGTAAATGTTCTACTGCCTGAAAACAGAGACTACAGAACTAGGTAGAATTCTTGTTTCCTCTCAGACCACTTGAATTACAATATGCTGAAAGGTAATTATGAAATTTCTGTATTGCGCATCAAAAGTCAGCAGCACTGTAATCACTATTATTGCTGGGTTGTTTGTCAATAGGTGGATTTCCATCCGAATGTAAATTTGAACCCAATTTCTAGACAATCGGCAAAAGAAAATGCATGTTTATACAGGTTTCCATCCACTACTGTTATGTGAATATTAAGAGCAGGATCATGTTCATCATTGTTGTTTAACTCTTTGCCAGTTAGATGTAGTATTTCATACCAAAACATACTACCAGGAGCCTGTGTCATGAAGCAAGTTCAACAGATTCAGGATCTCTGTCTGTTTCCTGGCTTGACAAAAACAGATATTCAGCTGTCTTGCTAAGTGGTACAACTGTAGTATCTGACTTTTTACCCATATATGACTGCATGAGTTTGTTATGCATTGCTAGAGGCCTCCAGGTACAGGATGTTGAGATGCTGTTTATATAAAGGGGCTTGCTTCTTTTGGGAAGATGTCAGAGGGGTACCCTTAGATGAAAACCAGATGTTTCACCCCTAGTTTAACAAAAACAACAAGTCTATATATATGGGGGACAGTGACATTAATAATCAGGATTTATATTGGCTTTGGGTCCTCTCCAGGTTGTGGTTTTCAACTCACTTTGTCAACCCAGCCATTCACAGGTAAAAAAGATGGAGTTAGCACCATGTGACCAATCACAAACATGTACAGGTCTAGATCAGCTGTATATATCTCATAAAAGAACAAAATATAATTTTATACAGGTACGGGGAATTTGAAAATGCAATGCAGGCTAAAAGCAACACAGCAGCTGCAGCCAAAGCCTGATAGGAAAGAGGCAACAAACTGTCCACTGTGTGAATATTTGAGTTAATATTCTGATCAATATCGAGCATCTGTTTTTTATTCAGATAAATGAATGTGAGCCTTATTAATTTTTCAGTTCAATCCTAGTGCTGTTAAACAGTCTGAGAGTAAGTAAAGAACAAATATAAAAACAGAATTCAAAGCGTGAAAAGACTATTAACAATCAAGCGCTTTAGTGCTTTAATCACTCTCTGTCTTCAGATTATATATTAGGCTTTATCACAAAAGAAAGTCGAAGGGTTTAGATGGTCTGTGTAAGTCTTTCCATCCTCATAGACCTCATAGAGAAGGATTGATTGGTCAGTAGGGGGTGCTTTAGACATTTTGATCCACTGTCTCAAACATAACCTGCTCTGGAGTTGCCATGGCAATTTACCCCTGTAAGAGGTAAATGACCTTCATGATACTGAAAATCCTGAGCTGAACCAGAAGATAGCTTGCTAACCGCTTAATCCTGCTTCGCGATACTGTAACTGACAAAAACCTGAAGCTGGTTTTAGCTTTTAACCCCCAATGAAACTGCTGGTCTGGATCATATAACGTTTCAAACTTTTGTCTAACATTTCTTTCTGTAGCTCTTCATTCCATCTAAATTGTGTTTGTTTCTATAACTATATTAATTCAGTCTTCTTATTGGTCCACACATGGAGACATGCAATTATTTGCTGAATCTGTTTCCATTGCACTTTGGGTTTACTTTTATGCCAACTTTTCCACCTCGCCCAAGCATAAAACTTTTTTCGACTTTAAGTTCAAATTAAAATTTGCTTGACATTTTATGGAACCATGGCTATTGTAAAGTCCACATAGCATAATCTGGATGAAGCAGATTAAAGGAGCTATATGTACTATTTCTACTTGAAAATATTCAAAAATGACCTAAAATTATCATTAGAGTGTTTAGAATAAAGAGTTCTGACATTATGTCAAAGGTGTCAATGTATTGCATAACAGAAATATGCATGAGTTTATTCACAGTCATGGGCTTGGGGTGTCACTGTGAATGTATGTGACCACTAGAGGGAGTAGTGAGTCACTCTGCCGGTCTCCCAGGGCAATTTTCAGAGTCAAAGAAAGTGACAAAGTGGTAAAAAATAGAAGCATTGTCATTCTTTCTCCACTGGACACAGCTCTAAAGTAAAATAATGAAGTTTGATTATGAAATCACAATGTTTGTTCTCCACTGGGGAGTTTGATTATGAAGCTTATGAAGGTATAAAGTCACTATTTTATGTTATTATGTTGCTGCTGTTTATTGATCTATGGTTCAAACTTCGTGACAGTTCTGACCTTATTTGGAAAATTGAAAACTGCTCTTTAGTGCAGCTGCTGACAACACAAACTGTACAGAAAACGGAGATGATTTGAGTTTTTACTGTGGCTGTTTTTTTTTAAAACAGAGCTAAGCTAACAGAGCTATAATGTAAACTATGGGCTGACACAGAAACCAAGACACAGTGATACTCTGACTTTGACTGAGTTTTTGTTAGAATGAGAAAACTTGATGATCCATGATACAGATTAACTTCAGTGAGTGATACAGTCTGTGGAGGTGTAGCGTTAATTCGTTGGTGGTTTTGGTAGTCATGGGTACATTCTGGTACATGACTTTCCCCTGCTGTTGATAATCTGGAATATCAATATTATAGATATCAATATATTTGTTTTTTAACACGAAATTAGCTCATTTTGTAATTATAGGCTTTAAATGAGATTTGCATTGTAAAGTTTTCCCACTTATTGCAGTTTGTGCCTTTAAGAGTCAAGTCTAATTTTTAAAAATATCAGCTGAGAATGAATAGAATCCAAATGGCAAACTGTCAGGTACAGGCCTTTGATTTCTCGTGTTGTACTATTTTGTGTTTTGAAAGGTCATGTCGTGTTTTCTTTTCAAATGTGTGATTTTGCTGTCCACCTGAGGGCCTTCATAAATAACACCCCAGCAGAATCCGACACATAATTTCGAGACAGATCCTCAAATCACAGCAGTGTTCACCATGCACAAAACTCCGTGATGCTGTTTCATGTCATTTTCCTTCTAGCCGTGAGCCATGACAACATTTTGCACCTAAAATACTTTCTGCTGTTATTTTTGTGCAACTTGTCACAGAAATTCGCTCTTTATATGCCCTTAACATCAGTGCTCACACATTTCTGTCATCCACAGCTGTTAACAAGATTCTAGAATAACAACAGCTTTGAGGTGTTTACGGTGTAGTGTCTTCAATTATCAGGAGAGCTACCTGCCAGGTTGCGTCTAATTCCTTGCAAGGCGAGAGTGTACACTAACAAGTGTGTTTATTCCTGTCAGCTGTTTCTTGTGCCCAGAGGAAAGTACAAACCTAACAGTAGGTTCACATGTTTCTTGTTAAGGGCCTTTATGTATTTGACATTCATTTAACAGAGGCTCATTTTATCTCCCTGCTTATCCATTATATAAGAATATATGTTTTAATTTCTCATTTTTTGATATTCTCATCTGTTTTCATATTATCTGGAAGCTCAAGGTTTTGAGAACTTGAAGAAATTTGAGGAATGTCTCTTTTTTTCTTTTCTGTGCTTCAGAATATATTTTGTGAACCACAGGGAGGAAGTGAAATGAAGGGTGTAAGAAATAGGAATGAAATCTGATTTTGCACTTCCCACGTAAATTGCTTTGTGTCATAGGTTTTTCTTCTTCTTCTTCTTCTTTTTTTTGAAACCCTATGACATACAGTATTGTCACCCTGTTATATCAAAATGAGTCACAGATTCTCTGTAAAACTCCTGGTCGATTTTAGCCTTGCAGCTGCTTGATTCAGTGTTTCAGGTGTTGGATATGAAACCACAGACACAGACAAATGTCACTCCTCAAAACTCACCTCTTCACATCTGCTTTTAACCTGTGACTCTTATTGATGTGTGTCTATATGTGTAAATAAAATGTGTTATTATTATTATTAATATTAAATGTAGTATCCGGAACACTTAATTAAATATATCATAATATCCAGTAGATAAAATAGTAGTAGTAATCCTATCAGCATCACTCATGTACAAACTGCATTCCCAGAAAAATTTAGACATTTTCTTAAATGCAATAAAATCTAAAATATGTAATTTGTTAATTCACTCAAACCTTTATTTAAAAATACAAAGAAAAGATTTTCTGTGCTTTTATTGACCAACTTAATTACATTTTGTATAAACAGACAGATACAGGACTGAAAAGTAGATTAGACTTATGCCCTGTCCACACTAATGTGAATATTTTTCTAAACTCCGTTTTTACAAAAAATCCATACAACCTTCATTTTACAAAATATCTCAGTCCACAATACAAAGCAAAATTACTTCAAACTGGTACAAAATCTCAGACGAAACCAGAAACAATGGTTTCTGGTAGACTTTAAACTGTGGACACCATGGGTAGTATTGGATGTAGCAGACGCAGAGGCTTTAGTCTGTCATGAAGTTGAGCAACAACAAAAAGTGAAGTTACAAAATTAAGTTACCTTAAGTGTTGGTTTGGGTTGTTGAAGTGTATTCTTTATATTATGTAGATTTCACAAACACCAGTACACGTGTCCATCTCCCAAATGGGTCCGTGATGACCATGATCTACTGCATATGTTGACTTATACACATATATGACCTATAGCTGATGTTTTGGATGCATGTTCATTACATAAAGCAACAACAGACATGCACATATTGAGATGTGATGCCATCATTTTCTAATCTCTTCATTTTCCCTGTTCACACAGATACATACCATTGGAGTTTTTAAAAATCTTCACCCTGGAAAGTGTTTCTAAAAATCTCCATTTTAGTGACCTAAAATGCCAGTTACATGTGGCCCGAACAGAGAGAAAAATATCCGTTTTGCAAATTAGTGCGGTCATGACTCAACACTTTGTGCCAAATTTTGTGAGAGAATTGTCAGTTAAAAAGAATATTTCTCAATGAAAAATTGCATAGAATTTCAGTCTTTCACCATCTACAGAACATAATATTGTAAAAAGATTCAGTGAGTCTGGGGAAATCTTGTGTAAAGACCAAGAATGGAAACCACTGTTGACCTTTGAGGACCTTGGAAAAGTGTTGTCCCTTAACTTTCACTGTGTGACGCTCTTATTTATTTCTATGTACAGCACTTTGGTAAACTCTTGCTTTTTAAATGAGCTTCATAAATAAAATTGGATTACATTAACACAGTCCATCACTGCATCCAGTAATGCAACCTAAAATTGTATCACACAAGGAGGAAGAACTATATCAATTCTGTGCAGAAATGGTGCTGAGCTCTTTGGCCCTGAGCTCAGATCCATCTCAGATGGACTGAAAGACAGTGGAAACATGTGTTGTGGTTAGGCGAGTCCATGATTCAGCTGGTTTTCAGGAAAAACAGACGTCAGGTTCTATGTGTTAAAGATGAAAAGCCTGTTAGACTGTTATCAGTGAAAGGTGTAAAAGCAGCATCTGTGATGGTCTGGTGCTGCATCAGTGTCCACATGACTGACCTGCATATGTGTGAAGAGACCATCCATGTGAAGACATAGATTGAATTTTACAGAGACATATGCTGCCATCAAGTCCACATCTTTTCCATCCATCTGTGGTTATTTCATCAGGATGATGCCAGACCTCATTCTGCACCAGGTCCAACATTGTGGCTTCATAGTCACAAAGTGTGTGTGCTGGACTATCCTGTCTGCAGAGTCCACATCTGTCTCCTATTGAAAATGTATGGACATCATGAAGAGGGGAATCAGATAATGACCACCACAGACTGTTGAGCATCTCAAGTCTAGTAAAGAGCAAGAATGGATACAAATTCCACTTGCAGAAGTGAAACAATTAGTGTGGAATAAAAAAAGGAAAAGCAATGTAACACAATGGTACTTTTCTTGAGTGTGTTGCAGGAATCAAAATCTAAATTTGTTTTTATTTACAAAATACAGTGAAAACACTGAAAATATTTTCTTTGTACTTTCACTAATATAGGAATTCATTGTATGTTTTTTTTAAATAATTAAAAATGATGCCCATTGAAGTTTGTGACTGTGGAAGCTTAGACCAATGGACTGACATCCCCTTGAAACATTCATTTACTATCACTAAAGCATCCGCTTTACATTTCCAGAAAATATTGAAAAATAGAACTTATATAGCTAGATAAAAAGAAACAAATCCTTTAATATATAATAAATAATACATAGTAACTCATGAATAAGAAATTAAACTAAACGGGAGTACAGAAAATCACAGCTGTTCAAACAGAAATCATGCTGGTAAGTGACAATCTCTGTAAACATTTAATGCAGAATAGCTTTCGTTTTCAGGAACTTGTGAAGTAAATGTACATAAATAATGAATACATTTATGTCACAAGTAATCATGCGTTGCCAAAATTATATGAACCAATTGGTTGACATTCAACTCAAGCACCTTGTCGGGTTGCATCCTTAAATTAAAACCCACTGTTTATTTTATTTTCAGGTCTTTAAACTGGTGAATAAATTAAAGAAGGGAAGTGTTGTGCCTGCAGTTCTAATGAGGCAGTCTAGTCAGCTCCCTTAGGTTTAGCTGAATACATTCCTCAATGTCAGAAATTTGAAATGTGCTCAATAGTGTTGGATTTAGTAATGCAAACTTTGATTAATTTAGTTATTTGGTTACCATTTGCATTGAAGTACCTATATTAAAACGCACATGCTGTTGTTTTAAGCAGCTCATACTAATGACTTAACATGTCTTTCACTGAGAAAATAAACACAAACACAATAGGTGTGTGCTTGCAGAGAAGCCAGAGACCTTAATTAATAATTGCATGTCTGTTCAGGTCATTTATTTGCATTTAAGGAATCAATTTTATGACAGAATAATGTAAATAAAAATGACTAGATAGATCTGAGGATAAGGGTTGGTCACAGAAGGCTTAAAAAAGAGCTACAGTAGTGTTTAGAATCACAGATGAGGCTTAAACGTGGATTAGAGCTCTCACCCTGTAGAATTACCATATGTTGATTTATGGACATTGCAATGTGGCGCTGAAAATTAGATTAGACAGACTCTACATTTTCAAACTGTACTGAGAGGCAATGAAAACACAACACTTTCGTTTTGTGTTTTGTTTCATGAAGTGTGTAGTGAATTGGATTTGTGAATACATGAGTGAAACTGACCCCTAAGACAGGATGTCATACTCCATTTGTCATCATGAGGATTACTCAGCACAGTAGGGCCTAGTTTCTGTTGTTTTGAGTATAGTGTACAGACTGAGCATAACAGTAACGACAATGACTTAAATGAAGGAGTGGTTATTGTCTCTATATAAAGGCAAGAAAAAAAACAATGAAGTGCTATCGACTGCCAAGAGAAACCGCGCCTTAGGTCTTTTAAAGGCCAGGGTGAGTGCCCGTGAAGTTCCCACCGTTTGAGCTGCATCCACTGTCACGAGGTTTGCATCAACGACATGACCAACTGGGCTCTGTGAATGATCGGCCTCATCCTGGGTGCATGAAAAGTGGTCTGGATATTAGCTGAGGAAGAAACAGTGTTGCGTTTTCAGACCCCAGAACAAGGGTGATACTGTTACAGTAACCTAGCAACAACACATAGGAACAGCAGGAAATTATTCAGACACACATATAGCGTTAACTTTCTTTGATACCACTCAGAAAAAACACATCTAATGCAAATAACAAGCTGCGTAAAGGAATAACACAAACAGACAAAGAGGCATACAAGGAAAACTTCCTGTTACTTGTACATACTATGTTGCATCTGTGCTCCAGAGCCTGTCCTCTTGTTGAAAACATGTTCATAGGTCATTTGAGCATCCTGCATTTTACAGCCCATAGTTATGTCCTGTTATGCTGCGACAGCCACCGGCGGTTCCCCCAAATTGTCATATTGTGATGGGACAAAGCACGGCTGGTCTGGTGACATCGGTACATAAGAACAACCTGTGAGAGGAGGTCAGAGAACAAACACATTAACACTTCCCCATTAGTACTGGAAATCTGTTTTGTTCTATGCATGTGCTAAAATAGTACTTCCTCTCACCAATATTGCAAAACAAAATGTGTTCTAGATGTTTTGCATAACTAGCTGTGATATGGAAGACTCAAATGATTTCTTATTTAACAATAAGAAATCATTTTCATTTTTACATAGTGGGAGGAAACAGCATCAGTCCATCTTCATACAGTCTATAGTTAGCTGGGTATGTGTCACCCCAAACTTTTCCTAACCCTAACCAAGTTGTTTTTTTGTTTATAAATCTAACCAAACCTTAACAGTGCCATTGTCATAGTCTCAGTTATTAAAGTGCAACTTCCAGTTAAAGTTCTAAATACTTCCTGAAAGTATTTTCGTAAGTCACAAAACATAAATAGAAAACTTCAGAGTAAAAAGCACCTGCCACATACTGAATTAAATGGTTCACTGTGAGTCATGTTTTACATCTACAGTACTGCTTTTAATGCTTTAGTTAATAATCTGTTTTTGACATGAGATTTCCACAAAAACAGAAAACATGTTTTGTTCTGTTCATAGTGTCACGCAGCACATCAGTGTCCGTGTAGAGGCTTCTGTTGTAGGCAGGATTCAGTAGCAGATGAAGTTATATCAGCACTGGTTTAAAGTGAGTTTTGATTACTTTTCGACACCAGAGCCGAGAGCTCGAACAGCTGAGAGAAATGCACCGCCCTCATCCTACTTTGGGGTTCGGTCTGTTTTGGACCATCGCAGTTCATCTACCTCCAGTCAGACTTTGGGCTACAAAATTGACTTTGACCCTAAACTTGATGTTTTAAACATGAAATCAGTCCTGCTACTTTCTAAAACTGAAAACTTTGACAAAAATGCCTCCAATCATCACTAAAATATTTATGGACATACATACATATTTTTAAATTGATTAAAATAATTTTCCTGCACATTAATGATCTGTGGTTATTAACCTGGAAGTTTCACTTTGAGCACATTTTAATGTTATCTGTGGTATTTTGTGTCATATATTTATTCTGCTGCCACATCCGCCATGTTGTGCAATTGCTCCCACTGCCTGTAGGGACGCCATCGTCCTGTAGAGGTAGTAGAGCAGCGAATGTGCAAACGCTTGTTGAGGCTGTCATTGACAATCGACCTATTCTGTCATTTAGGTAGAGAGGATGTGTTAGTGCTCCAGCAAGAGAGACAGAGGGCCAGTTTTTACTAAGCCTTTTGTGGCTCACTTGAGATGCTTGGATTACAGCAGCTATTCAGTTATTCAATTAGCTCTTCAGGAGATGAACAAAGGCACAGAGTGGAGCCCAAACTGTATTGTTAGAATGCTTGATTGGTAGAGGACGAGAACGAAACAAGCTACCAGGCTTTTAATAAAACTCACTTATTTTGGGGCCTATTTAATTTCTCAAAAACATACTGAGCATTATTTTGTCCGATTGACACTTTCATTTTTTCATTTTTGTGAGAAATCTTCTACACGTGACATATGAAGAGTGATTTGCCAGAATGCCACTGCAAAAAAACCTTGCAGTAAAAACATGGTTAAATAAAATATTTTTTTTACATGCTCCATGTGTAATACCAAAATCCTGATGAGGTCTATATGTATTTCAGATTATTCATAACAGCTAGTTTATAAGATTGAATTAATTAGAGCCTTACTGAATCTAACTGCCCACAAACAAAAGTAATGTGAAAATGTAGTACAATCTTACATTCTGAAAAAGCTAATTGCTTGTTTCAGTGATATCTGTGCAGATTCCCATAAGCATTTCCACTGATTGTGCTGATTTCAAGGATGGGTTAATGGTCCTCAGACCCTGGCAGAGAAGTGTCCAGGTGGCACGCTGCTACAAACACCTGGGGTTGAGTTTATGTGAGAAGCCTGACCCCTGGCATAACCAATCAGTCCAATCAACGTAACTGGCAGAGCTGGCTGGTAAGAAGCCAGTGAGGGATTGTGCCCTAGCTTTTGCATTTGGACCATGGGATGGAGGCTGCAGAGATGTTTTTAGGTACCTGTATTTTGCAGAGGTAACGAAAGAAAATCGTCCTGACACGGCTGAATGTTTTGACGTAAAATTTTATATAGGTTTAGTGGATGTTGTGGAAAAAAGAGCAGTGTAAAAATGTCAGTTTTTCTGGATTTGAACAGAAATGTCTGCTCTGATTTATTATTGGGTTTAATGGGGCAGTTGGATGGAACTCCTGCACCTTTGAGGCTAAAAGTTCATATTCTGTAAGTCACTGGGATTTGGGAGTTAGATTGTCTGAAAGAGGACAAATGCAACTGCATTTGTGGTAAATATTGTGTACTGGATGTAAACGGTCTCAGAGTAACGGCAGATAATATACACAGCTTTACTGTCCCTCAGACAATCGCAGACTTAAAGTCCTTAAGTCTGAACTTTGTGCAAAATCAGGGAAAAACATAAAACTTTAATTGTGATTTTGTAAATAATGATTGAGCCCAATATAATCCGAAGTCTTGTGACCTGTTTAAAGTTTCAACCATGTTACTATGTTAAAGCGTGATGAAGTGACATGGCTCTAAAGGTGTGAGTTTGATCATTTCCACAATGTCCTCCCATTGGAAATGAAAGGTAAGGTAGGTATTTCCACAATTTTTTTATTTTTTTTTACTGCCATTGTTACTCGAATCTTTAAGAAAAATCAGAATACTCCATTCCTCAATTTTTCACAGGTTTCCATGTGTGCTTTGTGTTCTTAAAGCTGCAAGATGAGCTGTGCATCAAATTCATACAGAAGAATATAAGAACAAGAATAAACACACCAATTATTAATACATTTCTGCTTATCTTGCACATAGCAGGCACAAAACAATAACTGTGCAATGTGATCCTGTTGTTTGTCTTAACTCACTCAGTATAAAAGCTTCAGTGCTGTCATATACTGTAGATTCAACACAGATGCTATTATGTTATTATTTACATATAATGCTTATTTCTTCTCAAGAAAAATGGTGATAAATAAACCACTTTATTTATAGGTTTTCCTTTAGATACATTTAGCAGCAGTGGCCCACCACTGCAAGATTACTGGTGCCACAGCTTCAGACTTACATGGAATACTGTATCAAGAGTTGTATTACACGACTCTGCAGAGGCTTTTAATTTAGTGGAGAAGTGGAGGCTTGTGGAAGGGTTATGTAGATTTAAGCAACATCGTGTCTGTTAACTACCATTAAAGTGATTCAACTAGAAGAGACATCATCACTTTAAATTGAAGTGATACAACTGATTTATTGGAGGAAATGTTTTTAGTGCAGACTCAGACTCTGAGGATGATGCAGCCGGTGCTGGAGCAGGTCCTGGCAGAGCACTCTGCAGAAAGGTAGTTGGAGATGGGGGCTCCTGCAGGATGATCAAGAGGGACAATGAGGGAGAGCTCCACTTCCACGTGATAGCAGTACCGAACACATGCAGTGATTGGATGATAGGGATGAAGAGGGAGGCAGGAAGACAGCAAAGATGCAGGATCAGAAAGAGGCATGAGAAACCAAGTTTGCTCTCATAGTTGAACTACAATCAACTTTCAATATAAGGCTTGGGTAAAAAGTGCAATCGCTGATGTAGTTGTGTATTACCATTGTCCTCTTGTCTTCTCTGTAAAATTAGCAGTTTCTTGCTTCTCTCTGTGCACTCTGCAGAGATTTGATTTTACTTTCAGGCTCCCTCCGTAAACACTGAGGAGTTTTTAGCTTATTTTAAGCTTCTCTGTAAAATTTGAAGGGTGATTGAGTTGACAGAGTTGACATAAATGCAGCCACTTCATCCTGCAGAGAACTTCTGCCCTTCAAAATAAGAGCACATGCTCTAAAAGGGAGAGAATATGCTGTAATAGCTTATTTGATTTCATGAAATATGCTCATTATTACTAGTTGCTTAATGCTTGGTTACATTTTTTTCTAATTTCACTCACTTAAATAACACCTAAACTCAATTTAGCAATTATTTAAATAAACATATTAGAGAAGAGGGGATGAGAGACAGAAAAAAAAGGTAGCTGACAATAAAACCTGCTAAACACTGCTAAAAAGATCTAAGAGGAAACATTAATTTGTAAATAAACATTTCATTAAGCAGTTTGCTTTTATTCAGTTTTGCAAAATTCAGGGTTTTCCAAGTCAATGCGGAGAGGATCAAGACTAAAGTCACTTTTCTTAGATCTAATGGTGGAAGTTTGTCCCAGTGGACTACCCCTAGAGTATGTATTAAATGCTCTAGGTAGTAATAGTCATCCAAAATGATGTGACATTATACATTTTTTATTGAAAAATATAATACACCTCTTCCACAAGGGAAAAACAGTCTTTAATCCAATAATTTCCAATTTTCTTGGGGGAAGACCCTCAAATCCCATGACCACATGGCCTCCTCCTCCCCCTTTGAAACCACACCACCAAAGCCCCCCCAGAAACCTAGGGAAAACCTTGGAATTGAAATCTGAATAGAACAGAATAATCATGGAGAACGTCATGCATTTTCTAGGACTAGACAACCTAGTGGACCTAAATTATAATTTTAAAAAGTGACAATTAAGTGCACTTAACACACACTAAAACCAACAACCATGCAATGAAGTGGTTTGCCAGGAAAAAAAAAAAAAACTTGAGAGACAAAAGTTCTTGTAACAAGACTATTTTTAAAAGCAGTGGCTATAGTTAGAACAATGTGTTAAAGTGTTGGTTAAATTATCTTTCTATAGGTGATGCTTTGCTGTGTGCTCAAGATGATCTTGTAGTTTATTGAGGGAAATGGTACAAACAAGCCTTGCTCTTCTTATTAAATATAGCCTTTTAATGAGAAATAGATTATTATATGAAACATTCATTTGAAATAAGCGGATATAATGATCTCAACAGAACAGCAAAAAAGTACATAGGCAAGGTATTATGTGTAAAAATCTTCAATCACATATCCATGGATACATGTAAGCAACACTGTGGTAGCAGAACGCCATATGAATAAATGTGCTTGTTTAATGGACCTTGCAGTGGTTCGAAAATTAGAATGTACAGCGTGTTTTGACAATAGAAAAACAGTCAGAAATTGTCATGAATCTAATTAGATCACATAAGACATGGGTGCCCTGTAATTTGTGTGTAATGTACTCAAATGGAGGGCTTGTTTTTTTTGTGTTTTTTTTTTCCTTTTTTGAAGTAGTCTTTATATTCCCTTTTATTTGTTGTATTTTTTTTATAATATCATTACTGTAGCAGAGCATTGTTTCTGTTAATATATACAGACATATTGTACAACAGGGGACCAAAAAAATATCCACCATTTTACATAAAGTCGTCCTTTGTCTCTGGCTGTCTGGTGGCTGATTTCCCCACATGCACAAACCTCGTTGAGGCTTAGTTCTCAAAAAGGAGATGAAAAGTGTATACTTGATCAACATTTATGGTTTCTTAAATTCTGAAGCTAATTTAGTGTCACTCTGTGTAACATCTAAAAGTTTTCTCCAGCTCTAAATATGTTAAAGGGATAGATAACAGGCACTTAATAATAATAATAATAATAATAATAATAATAATAATAATAATAATAATAATAATAATA
>JAPQRN010000005.1:37406341-37419395 GCA_037367275.1 Coranthus polyacanthus | reverse complement strand
C
Source organism: Coranthus polyacanthus (assembly GCA_037367275.1). Classification (NCBI taxonomy): domain Eukaryota; kingdom Metazoa; phylum Chordata; class Actinopteri; order Kurtiformes; family Apogonidae; genus Coranthus; species Coranthus polyacanthus. The sequence continues at coordinate 37,419,394 of JAPQRN010000005.1, read as the reverse complement.
AATTAACCTATGTAACCCGTTAAGGTGCATGTTTTTGGACTGTGGGAGGAAGCCGGAGTACCCGGAGAGAACCCACACAGACACGGGAAGAACATGCAAACTCCACACAGAGAGGCCCCAGTCGGCCGGCCCTGGATTTGAACCCAGGACCTCCTTGCTGCGAGGCAACAGTGCACCACCGTGCCGCCCTTTGAAATTGGTAAACGGGCAATTTAAAATTAATGTTAGCAGAGCAGGAAAGTTCTGACAGTGCTGTTATTTATTTTTCTTAATGACACGATCTGTACGATCCCTCTGAAAAGTAGATCAATAAGTCTATAAACAGCTGCATCTTTTCAACACCAGTATATGTGGGACCCACCTCAGTGTGTAAACATTACAAAAACAAAACATAAATCCTTCTCAAGTGCATTACCAGCTGTGCAGTGAATCTTCGCTGGCCTCATGTTTCGATTTCGATGTCTGCATAGATTCAAAGATGCATCTTTGAATCGAGAAATTTCCACCCCTGTAGTGTCCAGTATAGGCCTGTCACAATTATTACATAATCGTAACATTGCAATTATTTGAGATTTTTCTTAACCATAATAATCATCTTCAGTCACCTGTATAAAAACAGTTGGGAGAAACATAACAGAAATAATATATTTTTATTATTCCACATTGTTTACCATTGCTTGACTGATGCTCTTTTAATGACATCCTCTTGGTGCACCCCATTCTTCATCTATTATGAATTCAATGGAGAATTAGTGCCAAATAACTTAGATTGCCAAGAACTGAAACTCAATTTATTGTTCCATTCCAAAAGAATTATGGATATTATATTTTTTTCCTCTAATCTCTATGTCTAAACTCCTTACTACTGTCAAGCAACTTATATTGATAAGAAGTGAAACTTCTCAACTGCTCAATGGCTTTATCAGTGTGTATCACCAGAGCTACACCTCCATCATCTTGGACTGAAAGCTGTTGTCAAAAAAGCACTGGAGTTCACCTCATTGCTTCAATACTCTTTGCTAGCACTGCAGCGGTTTAGCATGATATGATTAATTTGATATGTTTCAAAATTCTATGCCAATAAATGTCTCTTCTTCTTCATAAAGTGTATGTGTATAATTAAACATTTACGAGACTTTCATACTAGAGTGGTGGCTTAAAGTTAACAGAACAGATAATTATTTGACAATTAATTGTCAACTCAAATTTCAATATCGTGACAGCCCTAGTGTCCAGTCACACACTCAGCCCACAACTGACTGTCCATTACTAGTCCTGTCACTGCTTTCCCACAGTGTTACAGTACTGGCAGTGGTTGTTTGAGGGGGTTAGCTCTTAGAGGATATGGTTTCTCCTCTGCCAAAGTATCTGGCTCCACAATAGGTTTATTAAGGAGAAGCAGTTCACTGGTGTGTAAAACACAAAGACGTTTTATTTTCCTGATTCCAAACTCATTGTCATCACTGAAGTTGCCCTCATAACTAGGTTGCCAGGGCTACAGGCATCACAAAGCCTTATACATCTTGAAAACACTGCAAAATGCTGTAACGAGGCTTAAGTAGCACCTGAATCAAACGTGTGTGGTTCACTTTGGCCTTTTGCCCAAATATACTGTATGTCTTTTCTTTTATTTACTCACTTATTTTCTTTTATTCCTCCACTATACCTTACTGTATGTGACCTTTTAATACACAGGTCATTTTAAAGGCTCGACTTCCTTGCCAGATGCTTATACTTCTCCTTCAGGGAACTTTTAAAGAAGGCATGAGCCTGAATTTTGTTCACGTCTAAGGTAAAGGTTAATGAACAAGCAAGATAGTGTGGTCTCCTGAGGAACCACTGTGTTTCTCACTAGATGATCTGACGCAGAGGTGTGTAGTGTCAAAAACTGTAGTGTGCCGGTGAGTAATCTGTGATCCAGATGCCCACTATAGGGATTTACCCCAGGAGTAAAGTCTGGAAGGTGTTAAGACCGCTGGACAAGTGAATGAACATGATTCTCACAGTGTCTCCAGTTGGGAGTATGTACAAAGCCGCAGGTAGCAGACAACACTGTGTTTTCAAACCGGATTGGGCCCAAACCATTGTGGGCCTGATGTATGGAATGGAGAGAAAAAAAAAATTCTCCAAAAATTCTCTCACAGGGGATTTGGCCTGCTGTTATTTAAAAACCCCGGTGTGCCCAGTTTTTGCCACTGGGGCCAGAGACGATGTTTTTCCACATCATCAGCACCCTGTGCAGTCTCGGTGACAGGCTGAAGACGTGCTGGAAGGCCTCCCTGAGGTGGTTAGAACTGCCATACACCTCAAAAACATTCGGGCCGATGCTGTATGGCCCAGAACTCACCTTTACCTCTGATCAGCTTCAATAAGTTACTCAAAAGAGACACAGGGAGACCCTGTTGGTGATGGGGGCAATTTCTTTTGAAATGGGGGTCATGGGAAAGGCAAGTAAAGGTTAATGTAACCTGAATTTACAGGTACCACACACGAGTACGCGACAAGAATAAAAAAAACTTACAGGTAAAAACATGAAGCTCCCAGTGTGTAAGATTTAAGGAGATTAACAGTAGGAGGATCTAATTGCAGAAATAGAATATACTGTTCATATAGTGGCGGGGTCCACCAAAAGGTGGTTAGAGTAAAATAAATAAACATTGAAACAAAAGATATATGAAAACAAAGGTATAGATAGCACTAAGGAAATCCATTTAGAACCCCGATGTGAGCTTGAAGCCCTCATCCATGTTTGTGCGCAGACACAACCACACACAGAGGTGATGAAAACAAATAAGTCCTCAATCTGATGCAAAGCTGTCTCACACAAGCAAGCAAACAAACACGGCGCCCCTATTTCCAGTGCCATCAGGCACCCTTGATGCATACTCCATGGAAGAGGAAGCGCATACTGCAGCTCTTTGATAACACTTCAGAACAAACCTTTGCCAACTCTTGCACAAAAATGTGGGTGTGTTTCTTTTCCGTCAGTGACAGTTGACAACGGCTCATTTTTAGACCACTTAAATTAATATTTTACATATTCTGTTTCCATTTATACAGTAACATCCCTCCCACACAGAACATATTTAGGGGCGTTTCAAGTGGAAGTTGGGAACTTTGCATATTTTGCGTAGTGTTTTCTGATATTTGCTAGAGTGAATGGGGGAAATTCCTGGCATTTCAGGCGGCGCTGACATCATGGCACATCTGCAGCAAAGCTCTTAAGCTGCAACAACAGTAGGTGGTGACAGATGTGTGCAATGACCTATCAAGAAAACTCCCACAGCTTCACTTTTTCCCTCAGACTGCAGTATGAAATACAAGAGTGAGCAGGAGGGCTTTGGGCATGTGCAAGCCTCAGCACTAAGTTGACTTGATGGACAGAAACAACAGAACCATAAGTTGAAATATATAATGGATGACATTGTTTCTGTTCATGCTCCAAGTGGCAACAATCAAAATAAAAACCCCTACATCATCACAAAGGAAAAATCTCAGTGAAAGATGTCACTCCAGTGGGATGAAATTTCATCCGTTTTTGTAGTACTTAAAAAAAGAAAATGTGTATCACAAAAGAAGACCTTTACGTTCGGGATAAGCCTTATCTATTTTCCATCACAAGGTCGATGCTAAATTCCTACCCACCTCTCCCTAGGCATCTGGTGGTTGGGATTGTGGTGACAGCGGATGCTGAGGCCAAAGAGCTTGCGGGCGGTTCGCTGGATCTTGAGCCGCTGGATCTCCAGGGAGCTCTGGAGGAGCCTGTAGCGGGCCTGCAGGTCCCAGTCACTGCCCCACAGGAGGTGTACACTGCTGATGGGCAGGAAATGAGTGGAGGGCAGCCTCTTCAAGAAGGACTTGAATTCATCTGGATGACACATGGGGGATGGAGTCAGAGAGCAAAGTGCAAAACAAGGAGACAAGGATTGTTATCTTAGATGGTAAAATGGAACACATACTGCACTGTGCAAACAGAGCAAACTATGAATTTCAAAATGTTTCTGAAACAATTTCAGGAGTGAAGCTAAAGACAGCTTAAGAGTAATGTAACATAAATGCCTAGGTAACCCTTCCTTTACAATCTTCTAATTACTAAATAATTAACTGGTAAATTATAATATATGGTAAATTAAAATATAGGGCTGGATAGTTACCACTGGTAAAGAAGTAGTCAATTACAGAGAGCCTACAGCTGAAAAAACTATGACAAACCTTTCAACTAAATACCATTTAATTGCGACCAGTGTAGGTTGGAAATAACTCCAATATAACTGCACAATTCCTAGGAAAGTTAGCAACCAATCCTTAGAAACATTTCCACTAATGTAAATCAATTCAAATTGCAATTGCAACTAAGTTGAAAAACATCCTAAATGCTTGTACATTGTCACAGATGTACATTCTTACATTTTTTAAGCTGAAACTATGTTGTAAAAAGAAGCCTTGTTAATTCCTGTGGTATTACCAGGATCTCACCATACCATTTGTAATTGAGTATTCCATTGCTTATGCAATTCAAGTTTACCATATAGGTTTTTCTTAGTATTTCATGCATAGTTTCTCAGTATTTGAATACTATATATTTACAGGATAGATTCTTCATAGCTGGGGGACTGTAAAAGAAAATTCTTAATTAGGGAACCGATGTTTTCAGTTTTTGCATTTCAGACTTTGGGTATCAGCTGATACTGAGTACCAATCCAGTGCCAGTGTTTAATTAATAAGAAACATTCCTCACTGTTTGGAAGAGACTGGGATCAATGTTTTTGTGTAAAGCAATGTTGAATGTAAACACTACTGTAAAACAAAATGTAACAAAACAAAGAATTTTAAACAGACATTAATGTGTTCACATGGAGCCAAACAAGTTCCCTATCTGTGATCCACGACCCTGCTTCATGTATAGTATTGATATAGATATGACATAGATTTAAACATAGAATAACAGAACTGAACTGAATAGATTAATCTATGGATCAGAGCCATTGTTACTGATGCCCAGCTGTTTAGCTTGGTATAACGCCGCTCAGATATCAGATGTCAATATCGGATGGGTGCATCCCTATTCTTAATGGAAATGATCCTCACCTTCAAGAGAGAAAGACTATATGACTAGGCCTGTTACAATTCTGACATATTGTGATTGTAATAATTGTGATTATTTGACATTTTGTGATTATTGTCTCCAGTCACCTGTATTAAAACCGCTGGGTGATTTTAACAGAAATAACATATCATTAATTCCACATTGTTTACCATCATTTGACTAGCGCTCTTTTAATGACATCATCTTGTTGCGCCCCATTCTTCTTCTGCCCTGTGTTTAATGGAGAACTAGTACCACAATGGTTTATTTTGATTTTGTACCTTGGTCCAATATTTTAATAATGGACTTTATATATTTAAGTTATATCACAGTAATTGCCAACTCAAATTTCAATATCACAACGGCCTTATGTATGACTTAATTCTAGTACCTATCGACTAACCTGTCCAATGCATTTTAACAGCATAACCACAAAGTTGAGAACCCTTTCTCAGCCATAGCAGAGATATGACAGAATCATCTCCAGAGCCTTCTTTTCTTCAAAGACGCCAGATTCCTTCTCCTCCACTGTTTTGAATTTCTGATATTCCTGCAGCCAGTTTCCACACGTCGGTAGCTCCTCCAACGTTCCCTCTGGTTGTTCACAGTGTCTCTCACAAATTCCCATTATTGAGTCAATACCTCATGATCAATTGATTGCGAAGTCCTTTCACAAAAGCTTCACAAAGCCATTGAGGCTCCTCTCAGTGATACAGCTTCTAAAGAGTCCACCTAGTCCCTCAAATAACCCTTATCTCATGTCACCCAGTACACCTTATCTAGAGACTACAGCTTTCTCAATGTAACCCTGCTTTTTCCATTGAGCTTTGTGCCATTACATCTCTATTCGCTGGATTGCAGACATGCAACCACCAGTATTCCAACATACTTAATGTTTCCCAACATGCCCAGCCTCTCTCTGTGTGGTTGCACTGAGCTGCCAAATCATAAAAGTATGTTGAGGCACATAAAGAAACACTATTAAAAGATTAATATAGAATGCAGTTGAAACCTATACAGCTCATTTTTAAAACCAATAATCACTTACAAAACATGTATGAAATACAGGTGTAAACAAATGTTAAAATGTTTTCAGAGGATGTTGTATATTGTATGGACTGTAAAGCCCTTTAAGGCAAATCTTTGATTTGTGACATTGGGCTATATAAATAAAATTGAATTGGATTGAAATGAAATGAATTTCAGCTCACCAGAGGTTTCAAAGTCTTTGTAAGAGGAGGCCCAGGACTCAGACATTCCCAACAGGGTGTTCTCCATAATCTGGATGTCGGTGATGGGACAGTTGCACTGGGGATACTCGTCAGCGCATTGACAGATGCATTGGTTGTTACGGCACAAGTATTCCCCCTCTCCATTGCACATAATGTAGCTGAGAGCTGACTGGACAAATTTCTCCTGCAGGTATTCTGGGAAAATCACCTGAAGACCTGAAACACAGATAAATGAGAGGTTCTACTGAAACATAATGTGCTTAAAAATTGTCTACATCAAATTCGATGTGAAGTACAATGCAAGAAGCACACATTAATTTCTTATTTTTTTCATGTTAAAAATCAATGAAGCAACAGTAATGTGACATATGCAGCATTCACACTTATTACACCATGAATGCACATCACACAACAGACTCCCATGCCACAGCACATGCAAGCACATATATAAGACATTATACATTTTTGACACAATACATGTGGTGGAATTTTTTCAATATTTTTTTGTGGGAGGGGAGGCAGGAGAAAGGAAAGGGGGGAGAGCAGATGTAAGGGAGATGGGGAAGGGTGGTGTGTGCATTTATGGTTATGTCAAGTCCTTGGAAAGTTTGTGTGTGAGGATAGGAGACAACACAGTGAGTCCTTCTTTTCTTTGTTCTTGTCAACAGTCTTTATCACAGTCTTTTACTGTGTAATATAATGCAGTTATATTATTATTTTAAGGCTAAGGTGCAGCACCCAGATCTAGTGGTTGTAGATGGACAGTGGACTTCTTTCACATTTTTGAGTTTTCAGTGTTTTGTTTATTTATTATCTTCAAAGGAGGATTAGAGCCACACTGAATATATATATATATATATATATGATATTATTCTTGTAATATGATGACTTTATTCTTGAAATATTATGACTGGATTTCTGTAATATTATGACTTTATTCTCAAAATATCATTTTTTTAATCTTCAGTGTCTTATCTTCAGTGTCTTATCCTCCGTCATCACTATCCTCTCTAGCTTTTCCAAATTTTTGTACACAGATATGGTAATAGTCACAGTCCAAAATTATGTAACATTATGTACTGTTTGTTTAAAAAAAGGGAAGATTTGCTTGTGGAAGGTTCCCTAAATCCCCCCACCTGTGCTCCTAAGTCTTCCAAAATATTAGTGAAAACGCTGATATGAATATGAATAGACCTTTGAGAACAAGTGGCGACAGTTTTCTTTCATAAATGTGGTAAGGATAATGTCTGAAAACAACATAAAATAAAAAACACAAAAAAAACAATATACCATATTTCCCCTGTCTGTCCTCTGCTCTCTCTGTTGGAATTCGAGACACACACTTGCACAGTGTGTTCCACTGTGGCTCGTAAACTCTACAACATACCTCTCTTTGTACACAAAAGCATGGTGCATTCAAGTGCACCTTGTAAATCCAGAAATCTACTATCTATTATAACATCCATGAAGGTAGTTTAAAACAGGAAAGTTAAATTTGTTGTTTTCCTTAGTTTAAATACATAGGTATACATCCTGTTATTCCATTCTTGTTCTATCACTACTGTATTTTTAATAATTAGATGGCAAAATCACAGCAATAACCTATTTATTTTTACATCGGCAAAAATCTTATCAAATTGTTCTCAGCAAGCTCCACAGTGTTCTTGTAGACTAGGTCCCCAAGTACCTCTGTGATGATTTTCAAGCAGGTTTACTGCAGTATTAATACTAAAATCATACCCATACATTTTGTCTGGTAAAATATGCTTGGCTGAATATTAATTTCAGACACTGATAATAGCCTAATTAGAGCTTTTTCTTCAGGCCCCCACTGTGTCTGCTTAGAAATATGCTGGCCTTTAGACAAATGTAGTTGATGACCCCTGGCCTAAACCCTCTGGAAACCTACGGAAAACCCTGTAATGTACGGCTACTTTATGTAACAATTAAAAAGGAAGATGTGAGAAAGTACAGTTATAATAGGAAGAAAAACACTAAAATGGGGAAAATGAATAAAATAGCTGGCTGCCCTTTTAGGATTGCTTTGTGTTATAAGCAGTCATTTCTTTTTTCTAAAGCTTCAAAGCTCACCTGTAGTCAACTGTGGTTGGTCACTCATGATTTGACAATGTGGAACAGTGATTGATGCCTGCTCTTTTCTGCTGTGTTCATTTATTTAGCACTGAATCTATTTCCCCGTGGGTGTTTTCGTGTGTGCTTTACACATTTCCTGTGTTGCTATGTGTTACCATTTGTGTTCTTTTGTAGTGAACCCAAGTTTACAGCGTTCTGCTAATTATACACTAATGACAATAGCTGCATTTGTAATCTAGAAGACAATTTAGGACTATAGCTGAAAGTACCTCTTCACTTTCACCACTGGCAATGCATTTATAATTTTTAGACTCTGGGCCAATCCATATCTCACCCAGGAGATCTCATTGAATTGAAGCTTGGACAGCTAACATTAGAGCCTTTCTCTTCAGTTCAGGCCAGGAAAATAAATCCTAGCTCTACAAGCCACTGGATTGGAAAAGAACTAAATAGATTTTTTTCCTTCTTGTATGAAACAGCATCTTGGTGAGGCAATATTTTCTTAATAGGTTTTACTGGAGCACAAACAGTACTTCAGCAGAAAATATGTAGCCAGACACCAGAACATAACATGTTATTGAATGATGAATGATTGCATTATTTTTTTTTTAGTCATGTACCTAAAGGTGAAAACAGGAATCCATTTATGCAAAATCCACATAATATAGCAAGAATGAAAGGGAAAGTAAGCATATAATTTCATACTGTATACATGAATCATGTTGAAGGCCTTGTCATATAAAATCTAACTGTATCTATTAATATAGATTATATGTACTATATGTGTGCAGCAATTAAGAATCCTCATTTCCCCCTAAACATGTGGAATTGCTACAACTGTGAATATGCTGGAAACAATTTTAGGTCTCCATATGTGTAAAATATTCAACTACCAGCATGTTAACAAAGAACAAAAATGTTTTTGTTTTGGTAATCAGTTGGTGGCTAAGATACTGTTGCTGCAATTTTAGAAAAATGATTTCAGATGTAGACAAAGCAGCAAGTTTGTAGGCCCAATGAAACCTGTCCCCAGCATATGTGATCACCTGTAGCTTCATTGCTCATTTAGCTGTTAGTTTAAATTTGTTGAGGGTAACCAGCGAAATGGAGTGAAAACACATTACGCTTTGTGAATGAGGCATTTTTCTAAATTACATGAAACCCAATAATGTGCATATGAAAGATTTTCATGTTTTGGAACTAATGCTACAGTTGTTGAGAACCTACTAATATTTTAACCTTACCGAAGATAAACACAATGGGCCAGATTCACATAAGGATTGTGCAGTTTACAGTATGTAATCCACAAGATTGGATTTCACTGCAAACTGTGTTGCCAAAACCAGTGCTAATTAACACATGCAATTAGGCTACTGCAATTAATGTCTGCAGAAAGCTTGTGTTAGCTATGCACAAACACTTCTCTATGCACAAACTGAATTAATGATATCATGGATAAAATGGCCTGACAGCACTGATGAGAGATCATGAGATCACGCTGCTTTATTACAAACACTTCACCTTATAAACCTGGATTCTGAGTGTAACAGCTGCAGAACATATAACATTAATTATAGTCACATCCTGACTGATCTGATGTTAATGAAGTTACTGCTGCTGTGCTGCATGTGTAAATGTACACAGTCTCTTTGTTAGCTTGGAGACGCACACATGGTTTCAGCCACTGTGTGACGCTGCTGCCAGCTGTGAGCACCAAACAGAACATTAGTACCATCATTAAGGCATTCAACACTGAGTCTTTTGTGAATTGTGGGCACAAATGTGGTGCAATTCATGGCACTATTATGGGTCACAATCCATTCCTTCTGGATTTGGGCAAATATTTCTATTCTTTACACATTTTCTGTTATGGTTTCTTACACTTGCTAATTTGTGAGCCTGTATTAAGTTGGTGAATTAGTCAATTAATGCACCAGAGTTAATTTTATAGATTTTAGTGAGAATAATAGTAAGATCATAATTTTATCAACATTTTAGTATAAATGCAGGGATACCACATAGAAAAAAAATCTACCTTTTCATTTATTCACCACCACTTCAACTATGCAAATTCCTCAGCTCCTTATACTAAATAATAATCCATTGTGCAGCTCTTCAACTCCACACCTCATCAGAACCACTACCCATCAGTGTTGGAGGGACCAGATAGAGGGAGGGATGGAGGGAGAAAAGGGATGGATGGATCATATCTGACCACAAAGAGTTGGGTTGTGCGGGGCTTTTTCTCCATCAGGCCTGTCTGCGGCCCCTGGATCCAATATTCATTTAGCTTGATGTATTCCTGGGCTTGAAACTTTAATGTGATTTGTGGGAGAATCCAGATGGCAAGTTCACGGATCAACGCTGCTCACTGACAGAGCTGGTGCCAGCGGCCGGGTGCACAATAACACAGAGTGCCTCAGCCCTCCCTCTTTCCCTCTTCTGTCTCACCATACCTCATATCGCCACCCTACCATCAGCACACATACACACATATTTTCTTTATGTTATCAATGTGCTGTTGCCAAGAGATTGCAGGAGAAACTGTTCAAGACATGACAGTCAGCTCAGCACTATCAGCCTTGGGATCTCTTGTTTTCCACTTTCTTTTTTCGCTTAATGTTTCTGTTCCAAGCCTCTATTTCTTTCTCCCTTACTCTGTCTCTGTTCTCTGTATACATCTCCTCTGTCTTACTTCATTACACTCACTCCTACTCCTGCTACACTCATGCGCATGCCCCTTGACTCGTCCCCAATCATCCTTTCACTCCCGCTCACTCCATCAATCATTCTCCTCATTCCTGTTTCTTCACCTCTTTTGCTCTGCTGTGCACTCTCCCATTGAGCACGTACTCAAGTATTGGAAATATGATGTCTTGTCCTCCCACTTCAGTGTAGAAATGATGTCATGCAATAAAAGTAAATCCATCAACATGTGTTAGTACAGTGAGGAATGAATGAGAGAATCAAAGCCCTTGGGCCAAAAAGTGAAAGGAGAAACTAATCAGAGTAAAAACATTTATCTCTGTGTCTTTTCAAGCTTTGCTCGGTTAGCACAGTAGTGTGTGAAAACTTTAAGAATGACTGGACAATGAACTACAGTTTATATGACTCCAAGGCAGGCATTTGTGGAGAAACACACTATATATTGGAGTGGGAAGTTAAACTTACAATCATTAAAGAGTTGCTGATGAAATGAAAGGTGCATATTGGAATTCTCATACAGCTGTTTGATAACCTCCAACTTCATGCTCTGTCAGTGCACATAATTCCCCGCAACCCCTATGCCTGGCTTGCTCTAAATAAATAGCACCTTAAAAATGCCAGTTAATCTCATTGCATACATCAGGGGCTAATGTATTTTTTTCACGTACGTCGAAGAATATAGGACTTTAAACATTCCATGAACGCTAAAAATGAAGACTCTGCAACTGTTATGTTGCCTTTTTATTACGTCTCTATCTAGAGTACTCTATTTTTACATGGTGCTAGATGGGGAATGTAGACTGCAACTGAGGCTTGTAACTGCCTTGGCAAGCAGTTGCCTGCTTATTGCAATGCCACGCTCCGCCTCATAAGTTACAGTTTCATTAAAGATTAATTGACCATTGTGTGGCCGCAATTTCGCAAAATAATCATTACTTAATCCACTGGTGCAATAAAGTGCATTACTTCAATGGGGGCATTAAATTACCATTGGAGGTTATCGTTGCAGCCATGATACAAAACCAAAGACCTCTGAACTGGAAGATTGCCCATTTCCCTTCAGTCCAAGCCTGCCCAGTCCTATCGCTGGATACTTAATACTGAGGGGGCACATGGTTTTAGGATTTGCAGTGTTGGCCCATTTCACACAAGGGCTCTTTCTCTGCAACTGTGAAGCAAAGGTGCAGCTAAAGTAGCTATTTATCCACTTTTCATTTCTTTGCATAAAGCTCTTTAGGTGTCTGACAGTGTATGTGTGTGTGTGTATTGGGTGTGACAGAGGATAACATGTTCCACGGGAGCTATTCTCAGCTCTTGGAATTTGTTTGCAATTTTTACAGTTATGAATGAAAAGTACTTAGCTTTCAAATGGATGTGTGTCTGTGTTTGTGCTGAGTAGATTATTGTAGATTACCATATATATTCTGAGCACTAGAAGCCAGTATCTTGTGTTGTCAAACAGGACTATTGCACTAAATTTTGTAATACAATCCTATTTAAGTATTTGCATATTACAATAATTTTTTGGGCAGTTTAAGCAAGATTTCCATCGCAAATCTCAATTCACCTACTACATACCACACACAGAATGTTCCTTGAGTTCTCTGTTGAGGTCCTTTGGATTTTAGGGATATATACAGTGCTCAGATGTAGGGCTGGGCAATATGGCCAAAAATGTTATGATAAATATTGTTATATATCAGTTGATATTGATAATAAATGCCATGAATGTGAAATCATTATTTCTTTCCAGTTTAATATAATATTTATTTAGAGATAACTTGTGAGTAAGTATAAAGTGAAAAGATAATTGATATAATACAAAATGATAAAATATAAAGTATGAAATTAAGATGATAGCCAATAAATAAACTCAGATAAGATAAAACCAAGATTTAAGAAGAGTTTCAAGACTGATTTTGCAAAAGTTGAAGA
>JAPQRN010000005.1:37394847-37406241 GCA_037367275.1 Coranthus polyacanthus | reverse complement strand
AGCCAATAAATAAACTCAGATAAGATAAAACCAAGATTTAAGAAGAGTTTCAAGACTGATTTTGCAAAAGTTGAAGAAACCAGATAGTTATTTAAGGATTTAAATGATTTTGTAACAGACAAAAATGACATAAAATATGGTCAGTTGTGGTTTAAACTCATCTTTATGGTTAGAACATGACACACATTGATCAAACATAGAACGTAGAACATTCAAAACTATTTTAATGATATGAGTGTTTGTTCAAGATCAAAATCTGAAAAATTTGAATTAGAAGTAAACTTTCAAACACTGAAACATTTAGCATTATATTGTATACAAAATTATATCGTAATAATCATTGTTGCTGATCTCCAAGGAAATCATCACAATATAATCTAAAAATTTTATTGCTATTGTTGTTTTATTGCCCAGCCCTAAGTGCATGCAATATTTGTGAGAGCAAATCAACAAAGAGGTGGCAAATCTCCTACATTAGAATATACCAGTGCCTACATATGCATATGTGAACATTCCACTATTGTACAGAGCTTGTACTACACACAAGGTCTTCATATAGCATTTGCTTTGAAGGAATGCACTTAATCATATTGTATACTGAAAAATAAATTATGGATGCAGGTGCTGTATTCTCTGTAAAAGCATAAATTACATACTATAAAAATGGTCCTGGCATTCAGGGCTTGTGTTCCTGCCTCCTGAAAAAGGAAATGCTGAAATTGCATGTTGAAGCAATTGTTGGATTGAGGGGGGCAGGCAGTTTGGAGAGGTAAAGGTAGATGCTGCTGAGTTATTGCCAGTTGTTCTGCACGTAGGACATAGACAAACGTGTTGAGTCAGGGTAAAAGTAAGTTGGTGATTACTTATCTATCCTTTCCCCTGCACAAGACACCAGTATTGATGTAAGTTCACATTTTTTGGCCAAAGGGCCTGAAAATAGTCATCTTAGATGATATCATTAAGTAAATATACTATAAATTAGAAAAACATTCAATATGTAGTAAGTCATGAAATACTCTTTCAGCATGTAATTAGAGATGTGGTCGCTGTTGGCTGCCCGAGTACTTCAGTTGCACTGTTCAAGCTGTTCTGTCATGTGCTGCCATGTGTCCCTGCACAGCAGTAGCAGTAGGGCCTCAGCTGGTGAGATATTGTACTAGTGTCACACACTCATGCACGTGCACACACACTCAGACGCAAACATGCATGCACATGCACACATACACAGACTCCTTTGCAGGCTCTTGCAGAAATCACATGTTTTACAAGAACCCTGGAGAGGGGGAGGAGAGATGTATGACAAGCTCTGACATTTCCATTTCAGCTTTAAGAGATACAACTGCCCTCAAAGTGTCAAGACCAACTGTATGCACATCTCAGATCAAAAGCCTAGATTTATTGCAGAAATTACATCAAACATTCCTTAAATACAGAACTAATGTGCATATTTGCACTAGGAAGCACAAGCAGTACTTAAAATGCAATATATTGTAACCTGAACTTAAGAGCATTTTTTTGGATATTCAGTTGATATGTCTAGTGTCTAACTGCATGCATGGTCTACACCCACACTAATGTGTTTTATTTTTAACATAATTTACAAAAGTCAAAAGTTTGTTTTAGAAAGCTTAAAACACCAGATGCTAGGTGTAAACATAGCAAAAATAGGTGTTTTAAAACAAAAACCTATTAGAGTGGATGTAGCCTTAAATTCTTAAACTGTCAAATATATATAACTTTAAAAATCCTTTTGGTACAATAAACAAGTCATAGTTGCAATATACACTGCCTGGCCAAAAAAAGAAAAGGTTTTCTTAACAGACATGATTCCACAAATTAATTACAATAGTCAGCTGCACAATGACAGTGGCATTCCATTAGAATGTGATTTAATGAAAAATGTTCTTTTTAAAGCAGGTCTAATTATTTTGGTAAAAAAATGTTAAAATATTGACATTTTTTATATTTTACATTTGACATTTTATTTTGATATTTTGCTGTCATTGTCCAAATATTCTTTCAAAATTAATTAAAACCAGAAAGTCTTGTATCAAAGTCATGTGTTTATTTTACTAATTTATATTCATTATATGTCCCCTTTAAATTTAACTAAACCATAAAGACACAACAATATTTTTCCGTCACATCATTGACCCAGTTCCAGTATTGTGTCATTATTCCACCCTTCAGATACATGTACTCTGACTTTATTTGACCAACAATTTGAGTAATGTGTTGCACAATGTCCTTATAAAAATGTGTTCCATTACTGACCGTTGACATTTTATTTTTTAAAAGAAGAATCCAGAAAAGAAGCCTACAATCAATTGATGAAACACGCATCTGTCAGAGAGAGAGAGGGAAAAAAGGGTGACTGGAAAAGCATAGCCCTTGCAGAAATGGCAGCCTGCAGCTGGCAAGACTGAGTGGAAGAAAATGGGAGATTTATGGTCATGCTGGACCAAATGGAAACTCACTCTTGATTGACCACTTCCAATTGAAAACTGACCTTGAGGTCAACATGGAAAGATTTCATCAGGTACTGGGTTTTCAGCATGTTAGAGAAAAGTGGGGAAAAAAAAAAATGCACGCAGCAATCCATCTAAAAAATGATCCCGCTTTATCAGTTCTCTGGGCGAAGACGCACAATATGAGCAAAACTGTTGCTTCTGTCCACTCGCTAAAAGGTGCCTCAGTAAAGCAGTTCAATTTAATGCTGCTTTGACAGTGTCAGAGGGAAAGAAAATATGGTGAAAATGCCTCTGTGTATTTATTGTTGTGCTCATCCAACTGCTCTCTCTGTTTTACATCAAAGATTTTCTCCTTCCACTAAATTATTTTCTGGTGACCAAGAACATTGCGTTTACTGATATACTTTACTGTCCAAATCAATTTTCAACAAGTCTGTCATCTAAAACAACTTAATTGTTTTGTATGTTTGTTTGTCTTTTCTCCAACCCTCAACCCCCCCACAATGTTTTCAGCATTTTCACTTGAAACGAGGGACAGACATCGAGCGACAGAGCAATGAGTATCTAATTCATCACTCTCCGCACGACTTGCCTACAGGGCCAGTTTAATTTATTTTCACTTCACCACTTTGAAAACTGTTGGCTCAGGCTATTCTAACATATTCATAAATCTTCCAAGATAGGCTCGTGGCTCTTCCAAGATAGGCTCTTGAGGAAACTGGAGGAAGAGAAAAGAGAGGAAAGCATGTGGTGGGGATTGAGAAAAAGCAAATTAGTTTGCTTTTGTTTTGGTGCTAATTTATGACAGCCATATTGGAAGTGATTGGGTCCATGCAAAGGTAATGGCTTGTAGAGGTTCCAGGGCCTTTTATCTTTATTGTTGGCCCAGTAAATATATGTAAGCAATTTGCTGTTTATGTACCGTTAACTCCCAGTATGTGTTTGATCTATCTGTGCTGGATTCGGATCAGGTTACAAGAAGAATATTCCTATCTGTGGTCTAATATAATGAAACCTCTTGCTGCTTTTATATTTTTAAAACAACCCTACCATACCAAATTAGATAATCACTGCTGTTCATATAAATTAATAATTAAAAAAAGATGTTGTCTTTAGTACTTAAAATACTCTTTTGTCAGCTGACCTTACAAACTTGTACTAGTAGCTCTGGTTTAGAGGTAATGGATAAGAAATATGGATAGCATCATTATATGCAACATAAGACTCTGAGAGTAGGAGTAAGAGTCTTCTGTTGCATATACTCTCAGTAAGAGTAAGTTCAGCTGGGTGATATGTCCAAAAATATTATCACGATAAAACATTTCATATCAGTCTTTATCAATAATTATCCCAAAAAATCATGTCAAATCATTATTTCTTTCAGGTTGAAAGGCTGATTTTTTTGGTAAAGGAAAGTAAAAAACGAATGGTTATTTGTGGTTTTAATTAAAAGATCTAACGAGGCTAATACAAAGCATAAGCAACAAGACAAAAAGGAAAGATAAAGATGACGTCAGAGATGTCAAAGACATAAGATGCATCAAGATGAAAACACATCTGTAGACTCTGATTTGTGCTTCGTGTCCTGTGCTCAGTGAACTGACTATTTTCATCGTGAAATTGCGTTGTTGTTGATTCACGTAGCAAGGGGGAATTTCACAGTAACACACACTCAAATGAGGCGGAGGTGACATGAATACAGACATGTATTCATATCACGTCTTCAACTGGTTCCAGCTTTTTACAAGCTATGTAGTTTAGGGATCTTATAATTATAGGCTTGAAGAAGATGCCGATTACCACATTAAAACAGTATGGTGTTAGGGTCTTTATTGCACAAGCACTTCTCCAAGCAAGCAAAATCAGGGAATATATGTCAAAGTTACTGTGATCTGCAGATTTACTTATGTCTTGTTTGTTCCACGCCTACAGTTTAAACAGACAGCAGTATTTTTTGGAGGTGTTGAAGAAAAAATGGGGTCAGTGTGGTAAACCCTTTAGCGCACTACAAGAAATTCAAATGACACTTACAAATGAAAGAAATTCACAGAGCGCTATGCTTGTTAGAAAATAGAGTCTTCCAAGAAGACCCCCGTCCAAGTTTTGAGTTGGAGGTGGCACAAAATTTGACAGAGGTCACCACCTCCTAATTCTCTATGCAGGAAAAATCCTGTACATATATAGCGGAAGGAAGGAGAATCCTGCCACCATGTGACTGAAATAGTCGCCCTTATTCCGGCAGAGTACATCCCGTGAACCACTACAACATAATTTCTACGGTAGCACAGAACAGGCAAGTCAAAAACTGGCTCTAGAGAGGGCTCTTTTCACATTTTCAGCAGCCTCAATTTCTCCTACGTGCTTGGAGGAATATTCAGTCAGTTGCAATTTGCAATCTCACCACTAGATGCCAATAAATCCAACGCACTAGACCTTTAACTACTACATGCCGCATTCCCTCTTTCACTTAATTCACACCCCTCAATAGATTTTATTTTATTTCTAGGTCCTTGTGGAGGCACAAAGTTAGAATCCAGCCAAACAAATATCATTAGGTTTCTAAGCTTAACCTTGAGAGACAACAAACTAATAAACAACAAATTACTGGAGGCGAACAAAGATGCATAGAAAAACTAAACAGTGTGGATCTTATTCAAATTGAAATTGGAGAGATCTTAAAAAACAAACAAAAACACTTTATATTAAAATTTTAAATTTGATTAATTGTCAGGAGGGATTCATTTGTTCTGAGAAGGATCAATGAGCTCCTCTTGCATGTCCACAAATAGTCTCTGCTAATAACATATAATGCCCTCTTTGACTGTATTAGGCTGCTATTAAAGAAGTGCAGGTTACAAACATGCCAATATGTAAAACTAAAACCCCTGCAGTCATATTAAGTTAAGGCAATGGAAAGTTTCATGTTGACTGATCAAAGCTTGGCAAAGTCATGCATGAAATCTAATGTGAAAAATCGTTCCAGTGTCATCTTTAATTCTCGTGATTGTTGGGGGAGAAAAAGCACAAGGTGTTGGTTAATTTGCCAAACATTTTACAAAGCAAAACTGTGGGAAAGAAGAAGACTGAGTTGAAGCTTTGATAGGTAGCTCCCTTGATGTCAGATTCCACTACAGCATTCTAATCTAAATCTAAGTGAAAGCAGAGGGAATACCCAGGGAGTGTCATATCCGCATTGTGTTATCTGTGGCTCGCAGCCCCACTCGCTCACAAAGAGCAGACCACAGAGGGTGAGAAAGGAGGAAAAACACTCCCCTTTGAAAATTCGGTTATATTGGAAAGCTATTCTAGTGTCTCCCAAAGAAATTTGACCGCAACTAAATTCAGCAGTTTGCTTATTTCCTCACAGTTAAATATGAATGAGAATGCTGCCATAGACATATTCAAATATAACCAAATCAAAAGGTGAATATGGGTTTGTAATAGTTTCCTTGTATACATTTTTAACCGAGTTTTGCTGGTAGATACAATATATGTCAAGGTAGACGAAGTGCAAAGGTTTGGAGCAAAATAGAAAAAAGGAGGAAAAAAAACATGGAAGAAAGATTAAAACTTTAATTACAACAATGAAATGAAGTTGGTTTTCTATTATTGCATCCTTGTTGTAACTCACATGGTTCTGCATACTAATACAATTCAGTCATTTAATTCATAAGCAATTAAAATAGCCAGTCTAGATTAAGATATTTTAGTGTATTTCTCTGGCTAGGGTGCAGAAGCGTTATGCATTCAACCATTAAACAACAAGTTAAAGATAATGTTGTTTAGAGTATGAAATGGCTCTTCTTCTACCTGCTAAAACTGAGTGATGCTATGGCTGTCTTTCCCAAACTTTGGGTTGAGACTCAAAATAGGTCACCAACTGGCAGATTAAAATACATGACAATGCTATGACATGAATTCATTTTCTTATTAAAGTAGAAGAAAAGAGTTGTTTCTTGCTTTACATCAAAGCCATTCAAAAGCAGAGGAGAGACCAAAGCATGTTATATATCAGGTGCTCACTAATGATCAAAAATTGGAAAAGGAAATTAGACGGACATCTCCAAGCGTGTTCTGAGTATCAGGGCAAATCAAGTTTTCCTGCGCAAAGAGACTTTAAAGACAATAAGCCTCACGTAAGAACCACACGTATTAACAGATTTGTTCTTAAATGCCACATACGAGTGATTTCGAACCTACCACATTCACCTTTTTTTTTGTAGTTTGAACTTTCTTTCAGGTATGAATACAGACCTGTTGTAGGAATCCTGTGTAATTAGTTTTCTGTAATTCACTCACTAAACAATGTATATTTCATTACTATGAAGCCATTTTGAGTTTGAAAATCCTATTTCACCCTAAACCCCTCATAATTTGTTGACATTCTGTGGCATTCATCATGTTTATGTGGGTAATTTACACCATTTTCTGAAGTTACAAGCATTTGGTGAACCTGACGTGGCAGCTCCTAGCCCATTATACTTGAAAAAGTAAGCAAAAGTTCAGATACAAATATGAAAATGTTTTTGCATGAGGCCCACTGTGTTTTGACAGCAGTCGGTCAGTCATGTGTTTCTGTACGTTAGCATTTAAATTGCTTGTTTTGGCCATCTGTTATTTGGTGACTAATGTAAATTAGGCAGCAAAGCGCATTTATTCAACATTGTTTTGACAGTGGAAGAGTCAGTAAAAATTGTAGATGTTTTGGCAATTCATAATGGATTTTTGTAAAAACACGCAATGACTAGTCAAAGTCCATCATGTGGAATAGGAGTTATGAGGAATCTGAGTACAATAACTAAAATCCTTTATTTAGGTAATGGATAAGATGATGCATTTCATCTCTGAAGGGTCTTCATCAGGATCTAAAAACAATATTTTTGTAAGTTTCCCTTGCGGGTCTTGAGTGAAAAAAGTTTGAGAACCAGTGCAATATGGGAACTGTAAATGTCAACTAGTCAGAGAAAACACAAAAGTGAATATGGACTTCTTCTGCAATTGAAAAGCCATGGGTTGCGTTAGAAAAGTCCAAAAAAAATAAATCTATTTTTCC
Source organism: Coranthus polyacanthus (assembly GCA_037367275.1). Lineage (NCBI taxonomy): Eukaryota > Metazoa > Chordata > Actinopteri > Kurtiformes > Apogonidae > Coranthus > Coranthus polyacanthus. Next base: position 37,398,717 of record JAPQRN010000005.1, on the reverse strand, counting down.
TAACCACTTTTCCTTGACCTATATGGAAAACGTCATGAGGTCAAGGAAAGATGGAAAGGAAAATTCATAAGGATTTGGGAAAAGGCTTGGCGGTGCAGACAGAATCTGACTCCTCTTACACTAGGCGGACGTTAACATCGGTCTGCTGTGGTGAAACTACAGTAATCTGCCGACAGACTCCTACCATGTTGTTTAATGCAGGCTACAAACATGGACAACCCAGTGAAAAATATGACTTCATTACCAATATTGGAATAGAAATAAAGGAATATACATTACCAGTCAATGTCAAGCCACCCTTCTGCTGGAGATCCAGTTTACAGTTCACAGTCTACAGTTTAGTTTATTAAGGAATGTGTGACTGAAGGCGCTGAAAATTAATCGATATTCCTAAAGGCTGCAATACAATGATGCACACCAACAGTAGAGTCGAGTCCATATTCAACTATTGTAGAAGTTCAAAACTATCAGCATATTAGCAAGTTGTGGGCCGATGTTGCGGTCGCAGTGAATTGTGGGATGGCATTTTCTCCTTCTCCTTTCATAAACGATGGTCCAGTGTACCCTGTGCTAAAGGAGACACTAAAGGAAGCACTGAAGCTCCTTTCAATTGTATGTAGAGGATTCCGACAGCTCTTATCATGGCTGACACTGAGATACTTCCAGGTCATTTCACAAACCTTCCTAAGCAAAAAGGACTATTTGGACTGATTGTCATTCTCTGAGTAGGAATGATTGAGACAGCTTTCTAAATAATAACTATCCTGCCCACCCTCGGTGCAGATGCCAGAGAAAACACATGAATACTCGAGGTTACATGGAACCGCCATAAAGAAAACCCTAAATAATGGAAGTGGAAGAAAGTTTGTACGTAATTTTTGACCCAGAATAAATTCTAAAGATCAGTAATTCAGATTTCAGTCTATTAATTAATCTCTACGCTGCATTTTGTTAGCCACCCTATTATGCCACAGCTATGTTGGTTAATCTCTCTTATTCCTGTTTGCCTCTGTTGCCAATATTTTAGATCAAACTGACACACAGAGCCAGAAGCTTCCTTCAGTTTGAGCGCATACTCAAGAAGCCTCGGGGTAAACACTGAAACATTTATTCTGAATTCTTTTCTCTGTGTTGATAAATGAGAAAAGAAGAAATTTGGAGCCTTCAAACCAATTTTGCGAGAGCAGGCCCATTGTTCTCCTTATTGTCACAACTGCTTTAGTTAAATGCACTACAGCATGGAAAAGAAACTCACATTTATAACTCAGATGCGATCTTGTTGTTGTTAACTGTGAATCAGCACTTTGGGACTTACTGCCTGGTCAGGATAAAAAACACTATTTTCATCGAATTCGGATCTGTACAGCAAAGCACAGTTAACTGTGACAGTGTGGAAACATACAAGTTAAAGAAAAGTCTACATTTTGAATTTCTGTGCTCTTGTCGTCTCTTGCCCTGTGAACATATGGACTGTAATCACAACTGGTATACACTAGAGGTATGTTCGATCTGTTTCATTACACAACATTCAGTTCATTGTGTAATTTCTATTTGCCATGTGTGAACCAAACACAAAAATACCCATGTCCCATCCCAATGCCATGACAGAATAAAAAAAAAAGAAATGCCTGCCCCATCTCAATGCCAGAATGATACCTCCTGTCCCATTCCGGTCCTGTATTGTGTTTTCTTTTTTAAGATGCCGAGTAGTCTTTAGGCAATGCGATGTTCTTCAGGCACCTCTGACACCTTACATTTCATAAAAGAGGTGATTTCCTCTGACCCAGAAGAGCCTTGAAAAAATTGTCAGCCTCCAACTCACACCACACATTTTAAACAACCTTCCTGCAGCCAGAATCTGTGATTTCTCTGCTCACACTGTACGGCTCGATCAGCACCGAGCCCCCAGGTCATTTTTTTTTTGTCCAGTAACACCTGAACACACCGTCTACCTCACCTGTGTGTGACGGCCACTTTGCTGCACTGCTGCCTCTTGCTGACTTAGTTTCCCCTTGGTAATGTCATCAATATGGTTTAATTTTGTCATACATTTAATTTTAAGATAAGTTCAAACAGTCACAAAATTTTCACTCATGTTTCATTCATGTTTTTCATGTCTGGTCATGTTTTTTCTTGACTATCATGAAAGGTGTCAAGGTGGCTTCAGTGTTGACAAAAAGAGGGAGTATTATTTGTGCAATCTATAAAGAAAATCTGAAATTGGCACTGCTGATTTTAGCAGTTCATGTAAAAGTCAGTCAGTCAGTCATTATCTGTAACTGCTTAATCCTCCTCTGGAGGGTCGTGGGGGGGCTGGAGCTGATCCCAGCCGACACTGGGCGAAGGCAGGGTACACCCTGGACAGGTCGCCAGTTCATCGCAGGGCTCATGTAAAAGTTCAGTGTGTAATACATAGTGACATCTAGTGGCAACGTTGCACATTGCACCACTCTACCCTCACCCTGACGTACGGCAGCTGCCTCAAAAATATGAATAAATTTTTTACAGTGGATGAGGTGTACATGGTGCTTTTAAATAGTACTGCCAGTGAACTGTAATCTCCCATGTTCTCCAGATGCGACTCCTCCCCACCGTTTAAATGCCAGAAGTTTTCATTTGAGCTAATTGTCTGGTAAAAGGTCAATAGGCGTTCAAAAATGAGACACATGGTGGGTGTTCATTAATGGTATGAGAGCTGCTCATGCTTATTAGAGTAGCCTAGGGCATCGTCGAAGACTTCATTCTCAAAGGACAGATGAATTCTCTTCATGGTGTGTTGTCAAAGAAGAGGACAACGAAGCCATAGCTGGTTTTTTTCTGTCAGTAACTAAACCAATTAATCTGCCTGGGCATTTTACAGTGTTTTGCTAATAAGGGGCAACTATATTAATCTATATTCTGAAAACATGTCTAAGATTTGTTGCCAGGCTGTTTTTTGGAACAAAATGAAGCTCTCCAGATGTTTCATATTCAGTTGCACTTTTGTGCAATCACATGAAAAAATGAAAAATAAATACAGAAATAAACATGCTTCACACTACCTTTTTATTTGTGTGTATTGTTACATTGTCATAGTACTTTTTAAACATCCCTATGGCACATCACGGTAACTACATTATCAATGGTTTTGTTTGGGTTTGTTGTAGGTTTGTTATTCATGTCTGTTACCAACAACATACATGAATAAAAGTGTTCCCCATGTCATTATTATTGTTATTATTTTGTCTTAAGGGGAAAATGATATTCCTGTCTACGGGATGCACATTTGCATATAGTCCAATTATTTTTCATGTTATTTTAATGCAGGTACATATGAGGTTTTTTTTTCCATTTAGAGATAAAGAGCACCTCATTATCATATTAACCATAATTTAAAATGTTCCTTTTAATATAGAGTGCTTTCTACAAATGTGAGTGTGAGTCCATAAGGAGAGACACTGTGTAGTTAAAGGTTAGGGAGGAGGCATCAGTCTCAATAGGTCACTGTGCCATTTTTTCATATTCCTGAAACACTCAAACTCTACTCCCTCTCGCTGCTAATACAAAACAATATTTCTACCTCTAGGTTTTTCTGCATTCAATTTGTTTTGTTTTTTTAATTACCTCTGTGACTACTCTGCATCACCATAGCAACCACCTACAGTAGCAAACACACCATCACAATAGTGATCGTTGAGAACACAGTGGCAACCGTGCAGAACACAGCAAGCACAGTTAAACATGTCTTAAAGTAGTAGCCTTTACTGGCATTAGCAACTGCAGCAAGGTACTTTGTTGCATACTGAATAGAACGGAATAGAACGGAATAGAATGGAATAGAATAGAATAGAATAGAATAGAATAGAATAGAATAGAATAGAATAGAATAGA
>JAPQRN010000005.1:37376841-37391427 GCA_037367275.1 Coranthus polyacanthus | reverse complement strand
GAATAGAATAGAATAGAATAGAATAGAATAGAATAGAATAGAATAGAATAGAATAGAGCAACACAAACATGTATATTTTAAGTTGTTACTGGATTATAGGAATGCTATTTAAAAGTACAAGCATATGTGTTTCATAGGTGCACATTTCTTATGAGAGAGAACCCTAGTGATGAAGAACAGTAAGTGATAGTTTTGTTTTTTACTTCCCAGTGTCCACAGGAAATGCTGCTTTAAAATGAAATACATTTCTATCGACACTAGCAATTTAGTAAAGTATCAGAAATAATCTCTGAACATTCAAACACGCCTCAAACTAAGGCTGTGCGATTATGGTCAAACAAAATCAAATCTCGATATCTTTTTTCCAATTAGATTTTTTTCCAGATATAGGGTCATGTAAAATGGGCTCGACGAATCAAGTGACTGATAAGACACTCAATTGCAATCAATTCTAAAAGTCTAATATTTTTTCGTATACATTATAACACAGCCCCAGAGTTTGTAAACTAAAACAGAGTCAGCAGTATTTAAAAAATCACTGTAAATGTTGTAGTCATTCCAAATTGGCCTGTTTACCCAGATCCACATCTCAGTGTGGCTGCTGATAAACTTGCAAGACTGCTGAAATCTCATCTCATAGTCTGTGGGAGCCTTTATTCACCAATGCCTGTGGTCTAAATGAATAAAAAGGTCTAATTTGTGATCCGAGACATTTAAGAAAACTGATCATTATACTTCCACTTCTGCTCGTGACAGTGAAAACTGTAGGGTGAATTAAGTGATTGGGTCTCATTATAAACATATTTGAGTAGCACAGACCTTGAAAGCTCTCCATCGGCTACATGGCCCCTCTATGGGCTCTGAAGTGCCATCACTTTGAAGAGCACTAGAACTGTTGAAGGAGTTATGCCATCAGCTGTCTTTCTAATTAAACGCAGAAATCATAATTGCACTTAAAAGAACATGTTTTCAGGAGAACGCTCAACACCTACACTCGTCCCTCGCCCACGCCATACATGGACACACACATGCACACACACACAATCACACATATGCACAAATGCAATTTTGTCTATGGAACTATAAGCCAGAAACCACTCTGAAGAGCTTTTGCATTCTCTTGGGGTTATTATAAAGCTGAAAGAAAGAACCTTTTCCAGGCTTGTCATTTATCAATTGGCCAACAAAACAGTCTTGAAAGCACACTGCTAACACATTTGGTGCATGACAATAAAGCTTTTCCTCCCAAAAAACCTATAGAGTCCTCTGAGTAAGTGGCAGTGGAGGACTTAAAAGTGATTCTTTGGCAAACCACTTCATTCTGTAAATTTAGAGGACAAGTAATGATCGTCTCGGAGAGGAGAGGAGAGAAGAGAAGCAGCGCAGGGGGTTTGGTTTAGAAATGAGTCTCAAACTGATTATAATAACCTGTGTGAAATAAATCAAAGAACCAATCATTCTACTCAAACACTTGACCACACTTATGCAGCCTTTTATCATTCTTTTCCCTACGGTGACTGTCACTGAAAGCAATTCCTTCTCTTAGGCTAATTATTGCTTGTGTCAGTGTTTAAGACTATTTTTTGCTCACAAGCGCTTTCAGCCCTAATGGGTAAAAATTGTTATTTGCATTTTACATCTATCTATCTATGAGTAAATTGCTAGTATTCTATAATGTGGAAGCCTAATTACTGAGAGTAATTTATGCGCACATTCTTGAAACACATTATGCTAGTTAAGTGTGCAGTTACACATATGTAGAGATGTACACTCTGTTTATTGCCTTGTAAATGTAAGTAGTATTTTGTTCATGGAGGTTGCAGAGTTCTGCTCTTAAAACAGTGTCTTAAAACACTTAACTCAGTTAATGCATTTGTGTTGCAAAACTTCAGAGTGCGATCATGTTAGAACAGAAGCAGACATCTATAACCACAGAGAATCGTATCACAATCCCCACAGGGGATTGGGGGAGCAAATCTATCCCAGTCCCAGACCCAATTAAAAAATGCATTGACACTCACTTCCTTGGGAGGCACAAATCGTTTCCTTAGTTCACCTTAGAGCATTTCTTGATGCATGAGAATAGATCTCCTTTAATATAGGGGGCTAAAATGGAGTTTGACCCCTTTACCCTGTGATGTCCGACATCGCAGAGGCAGCATGTGGAAAATATGGATATGCTGGGTTTGTTTACCTTGTAGATGAAGCTTGCTCTCAGGGCTCTGCAGGAGGATTGAGCTAACCGAGTCCAGATTGTCATAGCTACTGCAGCCCAGTGGCCCCGTTCGTGTCTCTGTCACCTGCAAGAGAATTAGACTGAATGAAAAAAACATATCTCAGATGCACTTGTGGCTAGGGCTGTCGTATTGAAATTTGAGTTGGTGATTAATTGTCATAGATATAATTGCAATTGATGATATTGTTTACTCTATTAACTTCATGCCACCACTGTAGTATAAGCCTAAGAATAGTTGAATTATGCACATACACCTTATGAAGAAGAAACATTTATTGGCATAGAATTTTGAAATAAATTATATTTCTATTGGCCTTTTGTTAATCAAAATTTAACATGCAGAGATTATATATCTTTTATGTAATCAGGATTAATAATGTTGATCATGTAATAATTGTGACAGGCCTACTTGTGGCATGTTTGTAAAGCCAGTATGAGCAGATGAACAGCATCTGCACACAGGGCTGAGTATGTTCTATCGCTCTCCAAGGTAATGTTTTTTGCCATTTTCGCACTTTGTGTTCTTCCACACGGCACAGATGCAGGGGACAATTGCATGAAGGCAACACAAGCAAACATGGATGGGAGTGAAATTGATACAGAACTGAGTAATTCTGCACAGGAATTATTGGTAGGGATGTTCCAAATAAAAGCAGAAAGTGATCAAATGTGATGGATGTGATGGAGTACAACAGCAGGGTTTTTCCTTCCTTTATAAGGCTTAAGTGCAGCACCCAAACCATTTTGGACACCACCTAAACCAAATTAATGTGAAATCAATGTGGAGAGCATCAGAACTAAATTACTTTTCCAGATCTAATGGTTGCAGTTGGTTCTCAATGGAATTATTTTGCTAGTTTTGTTTTTAAGCTTTTTGGGTGTTGTTAATTTATTATCTAGTTTTTCTGAAATCTTGCATACAGATATGGTAATAATCAGGGTTTTCCCTTGGTAGTCAGAGGACTTAGGTGCTATTTGGGATCTAACATTTTCCCTAAATTTGTGAAAGACATAGGTGCATGTTAGAGGAGTCTAGATGTCTGTCCGCAAAAACAAATTCTGTTTTTCAAAAAATATAGAATTAAGCATAATTTTGGACCACTTTTAACATGATATATGTGTACAGCAATTTGTAAAAGCATCCAAAACATCCAAAAAACTTAAAAATACCACTATACCCACAGTCCTTAGAGCTGTCCAAATTGATTTGATGTGAATTTGTCTTAGGCGGTGCCCAGAATGGCTTTGGTAGGGTAGGGAAATCCCTGGTAATAATAATTAAAATTATGTGAAATTACTACCATATAATGCTTAGGTGCAGTCCCAAAGCCATTTTGGGCACCACCTAAACCAAATCCATGTAAAATCAATTAAGTGACTTTTTCTAGTTGTAATTATTTCTTTACCAAGTTTTCTTTTAAGCTTTTTGTTTGTTATTTCATCTGCTCTATCTTTTCCACAACATAGATCTACATAGATCTGGTAATAATAATGGTTGAAAAGTTCAACAAACTTAGGGAAGACGCTGGAATTCAGACAGCACCTAAGCCCTCTGAAAAGCTAGGGACAACCCCATTTTTTTATTGAAAAACATTCAATTTTCTTGGATAAACCTAGGGAAAATGCAAATATGAATAGACATTTGTATATAAGAACAATATATTATTTCACAAATAAGGTAAAGACAACGATCAAAAGCATCAAAGGGACCTGGAGCAAACAAGGATAAGGAGAAATAACCCTAATATGGAGAAAAATTAGTTTTGATGTGATGAGAAGAAAAGAGCTGAACAATTGAGCAGCTCCAGCTAATGCTGTTTACACTGTGTTAACACATTTCTATCACATATTACACAGAACCAAGACCAGCAGGGATTGTCTGTTACTGGTAAAACTATTTATATTCACCAACAGAAAGTAATGTACAGTATAACTCCAATATTAACTCCACACTGTGTTATGACGCTGCAGGAGGTTAACACAGAGAGGGAGGAAGGATGGGGTCAGCTAATGATCCGGTAATGATCCGCGGCAGTCCGAAACAGACCCGACCCCTAACTAGAATAAAACCGGAGGGTAGTGTGTTTCTCTCAGCTGTTCTGGCTCTCAGCTCTGGTGTCAAATGTTAGAAAAGTTGGCAAAACTCATTTGGCTGCTACAACTTCATCTGCTACACAGACACTGCTAGACACTCTATGGTGTGATAATGACAGTGACCTGAGCAACGAATGATTTTTCTTTGTCTTTTTGTAAATCTGTGCAGCTAATAATCTACGTGCATTAAAAGCAGTGCTGTGGATATAAAACATGACTCATGCACAGTGAACTGTTTAATTCAGTGTGTGGCAGGTGCACTGTACTTACTGTAACAGAGAAGGAGGGATTTTTAAGTAGTTTTTCAAGTAAAATATTTAGTTGTATTACAGAGAAAATATCATAAACAGCAATATTCATTAAAATATAATTCAGAGTGGTTTACAATCCTGTTTGTTTATTTACTGTCTCATACAGTAGATTGCGACGCCCTTTTGTGACGTAATTTGATGCAGTTTGAAAAAAAGACATTTTTTAAGAGCAGAGCTGAAAACCGATACTTTTTTACTGTGACTTTGTGTCATTTTGCTTTGTAATTCAATAACGTATATTCAGATATATATTATGTATTTAACATCATCAATAAATAAAAACTTTACCTTGAAGTTGCACTTTAATGTATTAATTTCATGCCATATTATTACAGTTGCCATATTAGATTTAATAAAAGTTATGCAAAGTGAAGGATCAGATGACAAAGCAGCCATTAAAAATGTCAGCTGGTATAACATGCTATCATCAGTTTATTACTGCCATTAGAGGATAATGGAACAATTATTAGGCAATGTTTTTGTTGGATTGACTCAGCCTTTAACATGTTCTAATTGCAGACTCGTATTAAACACCCTGTAGCTCACAGACAAAGGCAGCCTAGCAACGTATTCAGAAAGGTTCTCATAAAACTAACCTGTGCTTTTACATTAAGGCCAGCAGTGACATTCATCTTGATGCTAGAATGTAAATTCTTTTAAATTCACTTTGAATGAAAATACATTTGTGTTTTTTTTAAGGTAAAACTGTCAAATTGCCATTTTTTTGTCCTTGTTTGGTGTCATATAATAACGCTGGCCTCTGCTGATCAACCCAAGCTGCTGTTAAAAGGAAAAACAAATGATGATATTCAGATGCGAAGAGACTGCTTCAAAATGTACAACCTCCAAATGTAAGATCTCGAAAAGTGTGCACTCATAAAGAAAAGCTAGAAGCAAAATATTGCACCTTCTCTGTTGCCTTTGCTCATTAAGTTCCTGTAGTGGTGTCCTAATAGCACTTTTACAAGGTTCCAGGAAGCCAAATGAGATAAATGGAGATTAAAGGAGATAAACGTGAATCTCACCCAAAACTAGTATTTTATTCCTCTTATGATGATTACTTGTGAATGTGAATTTGCTTTATTACTTTCCACACCCTCGATATCCTCTGTACACACATTAAACCCACAACCCCTGCCAAAGAGCAGACCAACAGATAAATGATGCCAGAAAATTAATTAAAACTGTACATATCACAAGTGTGTGACAGCTGTTTAAATTACCTTGATCTCCAGCAATGTTATGTCAAAGAACAGAGGGGCATATTCTACTGTCTATACAGTAGGCATTAGTGTAACTACAGAATATTAGCTTTTGTTCTCTTTCGATATGAGTCACAAAATATGACCAATGTTGGTCATGGAAATTCATTAAGATGGAAGGAAATACTGACATTGCCAAACGGAAAAAAAACACAAAGAAAGACGGGTGTCCTTGAAGAATATGTTTTAAAATATTGCTTAAAACACTAAAATGTACCAAAAATTGTCACATTTGACAGCTTGAGTGCAGTTGGGGTTGAGGCATTCAGAAATGGCTTTATCTGTAAAAAAAAAAAAAAAACATACAACAACAAAACCTCAACCAAATAAACAAACGTTAACATTTTCTCAAAGATGCCCTCCACTCTTCTTCACAGGAGCCAAATTATGTATGTGTGTGTATGCCTGTGATTGACAGAGTGAGAACATTTCCCCCATCTCTTAAGTTGATACTCCAGCAGATGGTGGGCTGACAAGCAAGAAATTAGACAGCTGTATTTCTTACTTTTTGCATCAGGCTGTTTGAGGGGGAAAAAAATGCAAAATCACAGGGAGACAGACAGGGACAGTCACTGTAGGAGATCTTTGTACTCAGAGGTTACGCTCCTGAAAAAAATATCGTCACATGACTAGGGCTGCAGCTATCGATTTTTTTAGCAATTGAGTATTCTACCGATTATTTCATCAATTAATGGAGTAATCCAATATGAAATATTTTTTCCCTGATTAAAGAGCAACATTACATAAACAAAAGACAAATTTAATAATAGTGTGATATTTTGCCTTCTGGGGTGTTTTATGCCTCACTGAGAAGGAAGTAGTGTGTGTGAGAGAGAGAGGTGTGCATATTCTTCATATATCTGCGCAGTGAACAGTAATTCATTGAGTTACTGCAGTGAACTCATCTGTGACTGTGTGTAAGTTTTGCTTGTCTGACAGTTTTAGGCTCTTTAATTTTGCAGTAAAGACATTGGGAAAGTGGATTAACTCAACACCTTTATTGCTGATAAAATTACTTAAATACACTCACTAGCCTACAACATTAATGCTAACAACAACTCATGATGCAACGCTATCTGTAAAAGGCTTATTTACACTGGTATAAGCCCAAACACCTACCCTGATTGAACCTACGTTAAATGCAAACTGTACAGAATGGTCGAGTTTGTTCAGCTTGAAATGGTCCCAAACTTTGTATATATATATATATATATATATATCATGATACTGCTATAATATGACAGCTATATGATTTAATCCGATTAAAGCCAGATTTAGACTTCTGTGTCAGGGGGTGTAGCGGCTATGTGTATAGATTAGGGGGTTACGGCGGTGGTGATGTATACCAGCTCCAAAATATAACTACACGTTGGGGCTATGGCATTGAAGGAGATACCACATGGGGATTACGGGAAATTGGCTGCTTGAGTTTTGTCCTGCGAGTTTGTGAAGCCAATGATGTGAATGAGGAAAATTCAAAACCAACTGCTAAACAGACACTGTTATCTTCCTTTAACTCACATGTAAAAATCAACACTCGAGTGGATAGATAGTGGGTAGTATTATAAAAGCCAATATAATAATATATAGTATAATATAATAATGATAGTTCAGATCAGGAAAAAGCAGATAGCTGATTAATCAGCTGATGTCACCCCCCAACCTTCCCCAAAAAATAATGACACTGAAAATGCATTATGCAAGTCTGTAATTGACTCTTTGACTTTATTAGAAACCGGATAACTATTGAACTGAATGTTTAAGTCAAAGTAATAAATACCTAAATACACACATTCTGACTGACTGACCACGAAAGCATAGAAAATCTAGGGGTGGCTGAGTTTTATCTTCTGAGGTATTATTTGACCTCAAAGTCAGTAATTCCAATTGTGAAGCCTAATATTAGCCATCTACCACTATTGACAACAAGTTTTCCAGATACCAATAGTTTGTAAAACATCCTGTCGGTGCCAGTTAATCTCTACAATGGACCTCACCATTAACATGATGGGCACTTTTATGAATCAAGGAATGTAAACAAAGCAACTGTAGAGTTGTTACTTTAACGAGACACATATGGTTAACAGATGTAATCCAAGGTCCATGAGTATGTGTTTAAATTATTCGATTCAAATGTACAACGCAAACAACAGCTGTGGAGAAGATAACTAGCAAAATATGGCCTGATGGTGCTATAGCCTAACATACGAGCGTGTAGTGGGAGGAGGGGAAATCCAACACACAACAACTGTAAATAAAAAATTACATCTGCAGTAGCAATGCCACAAGAGTTAACACACAACTATAAATTTAACATTACTGTTAAATATGGAGTGAATATGGATTTTATTAAGTTCAGGGCAGTGCATTGCTCCTTGTCCAAAACAAAACATTTTTTTCTTCTATAACAGGCCACACATTTACCTTTTCCGTTTGAATGTTCAGTCTTTTTATGAGACTTTAATGATTAACTCATTCAAGGGAGGTGCAATTTCCATACATGTCCGCCCTTTCTCTGCTTCCTGCCAAGCAATGGACGTTGAAATGCACTTGCATAAGTGCATGTGCAGATTGATTACAGAACCAGACCTCACTATCACACTCTACCATCTTGATGGCTGCTGACAGTGCTCTTTTTCCTCCCTTTTTGTTGTGCTTATCACCAAATGATTTACTTCCAATGAAAGGTTGTCTCACATGATCCATGGTGACTGAGGAAAGTGAATATCTGTCCTCTGTCACCTACGGACATTTTCCCAGGTGGCAGAAATGACGTATGCACAAGCCAACCCAGGCACATTCACATTAGAAGTTACCCACACACTCTCTCTAATGGATGTGCATAAACAGGTGCAGAGCCTGCCAAGCCAGTTTACCATATGGTAATATTTCTCCAGGAATTGTCATTCCAAATTGCGAACAGACATATCCAGCTTTATGGATTAGAGACTGACCCTTGTAATCTCAGTGACCTTAGGAGAGCAGTGTTTAGCACTCGTTAGGCTCTCTCTTTTCTTTTTTTCTAGCACACACTGACCGAGAATATTATGAAAATAGAGTATAACGTAATAAAAATACAATGAGCAATCAAAAGACTGAAGTGGGCCGAGGGGGACTTAGAGGATTTGGATTATTAAGCAGAACACAACAATGGAATCCCACTGGACCAAAGCTGTATCACAGTCCACACTCAGAAACCACAGTTCTGGAACATCTTCTCTAATTGTCATCTGTCATCAGGAATAGCATCTAAGCAAGTAAATTAAAAAATATATACATGCACTTGAGATCAGATTATATTATTATTTGTATATTTTATCTGAGTAACCAAATCCATACATATTATTCCCAAAGCCCCAAGTGCTGTAAGTTTCTCACCATCTGAGCTAAATTTATCCTGATGACATACAGATACAATGCAGCTGGAGAACATCAAGTGTATGTAGGCAAACATGGGACTAATGGGCGTGTCTGTGTGTGAAACTCAATAATACCACTTCTTTCTTTTCCCATTTCACATTAAAATGAAGCTCTGCCACTTAAACGCATATTCAGTGGAGGTCAACCTGGAGCTACAGACCTTTCAAGGCAAACATAATAATATAGTAATGATAGTTCAGGAAAAAAGTAGAAGAAGGAAAAAGTAGATAGCTGAGAAATTGGCAGATAACTTAAATTGATATTGCTGGAAATGAATGTTGAAATGAACAGTTAAATCAAAGTATAAATACCTAAATAAATTAATTAAATCTGGACTTATACAATATCATTTAGTATTTATTATCTATATCTTTATTAGAAACAGGATAACTGTTGAACTGATCATCTAAGTCAAAGTTCTAAAAACCTAAATGAATCAATGAATCAACAATAAAATCTGGATCAGTGAACATCAAACTCAAAGTAACTAATCAATAAATCTGGAACTGAACATCAAAGCCAACAGTAAAATTTTACGTTCAATTTTATTTTTACCAAGTTCACCAAGTTCTGCGACATGAATAGTTTGTAAAATGTCCTCTCAGTGCACATTAATTGGCCAAACCAGTTAATCAGTCTAGCTCTAATTATCAGGTCAGCATATTTTTCCGCATCTTTAATATTAAAATCCCATGAACGTATCCTGAAATAAATAAATATTTAAATAAAACAGAATTGTTCTTTTTTCATTTTTCTTGGAAATGGCCTTGTTAACTGGTTTCATTAGGCAGCTGCGCAGGATGACGGGTTTACTATACTATACATTTACGTTAACAAAAGACTTCACAGTGTATGGCTCCATGTTGTTGTTTTTAACTGAAGCGTATATGGTTGACCTTTGCATTTCACCTAAAGCCAAAATTAAAAATCCAGGGAGGCTAAGGTTGGAGAATACTCATGTTCTGCCATTCAAAACAGTCACTGAAAAACATTTCAATTATAATGGAACAGTATGGCTCACACAAGGAAAATGTATCTTGAAACTGAGATGAACTCTATAATACATGAAAAATACAAAACAGAGCTTTGATCTAAAATGTAAAGTAGTTATCACATCTGCTGTGTGTGTCATTAGACTGACTGAGAACCCAGTCATTTCACTAACAAATACTCAATACATGTCTAAGTCTAATGTTTAAATTATGACATGGAATTACTGTATTATTTTATGAGACTGTCCCTGTATGTGACCTGAAAATACAACAAATAACTTGGAACTTAAGGCACAGTATAAAATCTAAGGGATGTCTTCATCTCCAGGGACTTTGAGCATTATCATTCCATTAGCATAGCTGCCCTGTGAAAATAGGAAACGTTGATTTCATGCATTGGTTATAACCCTTGGATATATATCAACTTGCAGTTGCACCATAAAACCACTTTTCACTAAGTTAATTAAAATCATCCCAGCATTTGAAACTCATTATTCCAGTAATTCCTGCAACTTGTCTTGGGAGCAGAGCAATTATGTTTTTCAAACTACATTGAGAAGAGTACATTTTCAGAAATCAAACATAGCTCTATACTGTGTTGCATTTCAACTTGAAACACTGCTGAGAAAAAAAGACGTGGTTTGAAGCTTTGTGAAATAAGGCAAACATGGCACGAAGGCAATAAGATGTGAGTGAGACAGTGAAGAATACTGTAAGGTTGAACTGTCTTCATTACGCGTTGCCTCTGCTGAGCCTTCCTAATCTGCCCATCACCTGCCATTCTCTTAATGACTTGCTATTTCTGGCTACATCGAAATGAAGAGACATGCTCTTCAGTAATTCTCCAACCCTGGTTCCCTTTAGATCTCTGAGGATGCCTGCTCTGCCTTGCTCATATTATTATTACAACGTGTGGCTGCTGCTTTACTGTAAGTCACAGTTAAAGGAGGAGGCCTTCATTTTAAAATGCTTGTCAATTTCTGTACAATATCTGTGCAAATGAATTGTGTGACTATATAACATCTGCCAGTATGAAGTGTAAAAGTTATGTTTAATAGAAAACCATTGCTGAAGACGTGTCAAAAGTCTGTGAACGGTGTTTAAATTGTGGAGGCAGAGTTACAAGGTCGCTCTGTGACACAATAGAGCCATAACAAAGAGTATAGATGCAAAAAGGTGAACCTCTGGTGCTTTCAGTCCAAAATGGCCAACGTGTAGCTATTGCCATGGGATAAATAATTAGCTTTCACCTCTAACCAATAGAAGTTGTTGGACAGTAGCAAAGAGTATAGACAAAGAGATTAGAGGAAAAAGACAAAACTGTGGTGCTTTTTCAGAACCGCTTTCAGTTCAAAACGGCAGCAAATGAGCTCTGTTGTGTGAATCTGTAGCAATGGAACAATATACTAGCTTTCACTTCTTATCAATTTAAGTGCCCCACCCCTTAACACTGTAATGATATAAATACTAGGTCCCAAAACAAACAGTGATTCTCCCACTTGAAGTTGTAGTTGTTGAAATATGTACATGATTACTGAGATACCCGTACATTTTTCAAATTATGTCATGATAACATACTTTGATGTTTGACAGCTGTCATTGTTTGACAGAGGCTGGAACGTTCTGTGAGCGCCTTCAGAGGCCACGTCCCAAGCATCTCAGAGCAGAGAATACTGCATTTTTTCATGATTTTGAAACCTAATTTTTTATACTTGCTGTTAATGACACGCTGTCCTGTGGTGTGTTTAACTCTAAACATATTTATTTCTGCTTTACACAGACTTTAAATGCAACTCATTTGTTTTAAGTGACAATGAGGAAAAATATCAACTCTGGCACATTTCTCATTCAATTTATCCCACCCCTAATTCTGGTGACACTGCATTTGAAATCTATCATACTTGGGTGGAGCAAATGTAAACTGCACCAAACTTTGCCTGCTCAGATGACAAAAATATGGTTCATATTGTTACCCTCACCTCTCATGAGGTTTACGCGGCTGGAGTGTGAAATGAGAAATAGGATAGTACGGTTATAGATGATACTCTACCACCACCCACAGTGCAGCATCATCAGGAAATATGCATATTGAACGCCTGTGTAAATCAGTCCAGAGAAATGCTATGGCTAGGTGACCTTGTGAAGGATGCAGTAAGCACACTACTCCCCAGTAGGAATGCAATACTTGCACACTTCATGCATGAATGAATATATACAGTGCACACGCCACAGTCACATGCTGAGCCATATGCACACTTATCTACATTCATAGCATGTCCCTGCACGTTCTCACACATCTCTTCCTAATCACACCTTTTACTCTTTGTTAGACTCATAAAAGTGGCATTTTCTTTCCATTAGGACACTCCATTGAGTGTCTTATTTTTGTTCCTAAATGACTCTCCCTCTCCAATTGCGTGAAAGCTTGCAACAATCAGGTTCAGCCATACAAAGACAAAATCCACATGCCATTTATTTCTATCAGCAAGGTACGATATTTTTCACAGCAGGAAGAAAGCTCTTTGCACTCTTTGTATTTCTTGTTCCACAACCCTATTATCATGTATGTGGAGAAATATATAATCATGTTCCCATTATTAAATGGTTTATTTTCCATATCTCAAAAACAAGGCATAGGGATATACTTTTCCTGGTTCATTCAGTCCACTGGTGGGGAAAGTCTTCAAAGCAGTGTAACCCAGTGGTAGGAATTAATGTGAAGATGATGAATACAGATTTTGGCACCAGAAGGAACTGACATATGCTTTATGAATCAGTATAAAATGATAATACATCTATGCTGAATGGATTCTGTGACTTTTTTTCTGTTTAATAAAAGAGCTGTGATAAATTTATGGAGATAAATGATATGCACCAGGAATCGTCTCATTACATTGTAACCTCAGGCTAGTTTATACAGTACTGCATGTCTTTTTGCCTTTTGTTTGTGTGTGTGTGTGTGTGTGTGTGTACATGTGTGCTAGCATGCTGTCATAGCTGTATGAAAATTTTACAAAAGTGACTGGAAAGGCAACAAGAAGAGAAAACAAGTCTCTATTTTAAGAGTTTTGTATCAACCGGTGTGTATGAACATGTGTTCTTTACTTTATCTTTCACCTTTATGTGTTTTGTTATTTTTCAGTCCACAAGGGCAAAATTTGTTTTCTTTTCTATGCTGTATTTCTGAACATGTAGGTCTTAGGCAAAGAAGAAATAAAATGCTAACCCCCCAGAATCCACTGGGGATGGCCGCATCACGTTATGACTGCCTTAGCTAATATTGGACAGGCGCTATATACAATTTTTGCAATGACACCAGTTGCGCTGTAGCGTCCTGATCATATAACGTCACTACATCAACAACTATAAGGAACACAATGTTGAAATATTGAAACTAAATAATAATGAGGACGAGTGTATATTTAAAGGTTCAGTGTGTGATATTTAGTGATATCTAGAAGTGAAGTTGCAGATTGCAACCAACTGAACACCTACCACTCTCAGCTACAACGGCCGCAAAAAACAAGGAAATCTCTCGTTACAGCCAGGGTTTGTTGGTATTGTCTGTTCTGGGCTTTTTAGATAACTGGACATTTACTCTGGTCCACACTCAAACAGAGTAGGTGATAGGTAACACTAGATGCCACCACTATAAAACATAAAAAAAACTATAAAAAAAAAAAAAAGACGAGGAAGTCCGTACTGAGCTACAACAGAAATATGGCGACTCCCTCTGTAGATATAAATAGGTCATTGTAAGGTAGCAAAAGCACAATAATTCTCATTTTTGTGTGATTATACTTATGAAAACATAATTATGAATATTATATTACATTTCTGCAATTAGATCCTGCTAAATCCCCCTAAATCTTACACCCTGGATCTTTAACAACTAAAACAAAGGCTGAAATAATTGTTCTTAGCTGGACTTAAATGTATTAAATGTATAGCATAACAAAGTAGGAAATAATAATAACCACAATTAAAACAAAAAAGACAGAAATAAACCATTTAACTCCATAGCCTATTGACCCATAGAAGCACAAAAATCAAAGTACAAATGACCACATCAGTAATTCAACAAAACAAACAAAACACTCCACCTCTCATGTGGAATGAAGCTGTGCTGAAGATAGAACAAAACCATAGTGGTGAAATTCAGGGGTCAGGATGTTTTTAGTCTGGTTAAATCAGACACTTCATTTTTGCTTGGGCAGGTGTGAACACAGTAATCACTCTCAGGACCCTTGAGAGGACCCTTGCAACCCCCC
>JAPQRN010000005.1:37330802-37374748 GCA_037367275.1 Coranthus polyacanthus | reverse complement strand
TGTGTTTTTTAGGTGACGACAAGACAACACATTTAGTAAAAAGCCTACAACACTTGTGGCAGCATGTGAACAGGATAAACGTCATGGCAAAACTGATTCCCGTGCTGTGTTTGCCCCACATAGCTACCACCAGTGCCAAGACATAATACCATTTTGCTCCTGTTTCTCATTAATCGTAGTTATCAAACCAGCTTAGAGGTGCATTACCGCCACCAAGAGGATTGGAGTCACTACACTCTCATTCACTGGCTGTGACCGTCTCATTTTCTTCGGAGCATCTGCTGAGTAGAAGTTCGACACCTAGTGGTAAAATCTGGTATACCGGTTCAGACCCAGTGTTTGAACTGAATTGGTAGACATTTTTTACACCAGCCCAACCCTACATTCTATGGATACATTCTTGGATATTTCTCTGTGTGAAAAGAAACAAAGGGGAAAACAGTTTACAAACCCAAGAAATGATTTGGACCAGAGCAAACTATAGGAGTCTAAACACCCTAAGATGACTTGGTCTGATTAATGTTCACATGTAGCTCAGGCCTCTTAATCAGTGAAAAGGCAAGGGAAACAGAAAGGTGTATCAAGGATAAAAGGCTTGATGAATTTGGCCATCCGCTATGCACGTACTCTATCAAAGCCAAACAATTGGATATAGTCACAGACTGACAGCAGTCCCTGATGCATATCACATAAGAACAAATTCAGTGCTCCTCAGGGATTACTTTTACATTACTTCAAAGAGCACTGTATAATTTATTTTGAATATTTAAATGATTTCAACTTGCACAGCATGTACAACCTGTAGGAGTCCAATAACAATCAAATAATTGTTTGCATTTCTCACTCATGGAAAGAAGAGTTTTAATGAGAAAGCTCTGCATTAGTGCCTGCACAGATGTCGGACGTCATCAAAGATTGATTGTCTTCTGTCCTGCTGGCTGTCCTCATGTTCATGTACTGTTCTGCTGCCTCATTAGTAGTCTGATAATGATACATTTCATCAGATAATGTTTGAAAAAATGATAAATATTGGCTCTGTGCAAATTTTGTTTTGATATACCGCAGAGGCACTTTCATTTGTAGGTTAATGTAAATTACATGTCATGTTTAGTGTTGAATATCTGTTGTTTTTGTAGTTGTAAATTGTATTGTCTGTACTTTTTAGACTTGGTTGGTACCTAACAGACACATTTTCACAGTACACACTCTATTATAGGTATTTCAACAGAGACCTCTAGAAATAAGTCTTAAAACCTGGGGGTGATTTAGCATTTTGAACTTCCTGGTTCCCTCGTCCTGAACGAAGGGCTTTTTTGAATGGGCTTCCGGACAGAAACCCAAAATAAGGTCTGTGCTTAATGCAAGCTTAAAACATTTTCACATGTATTTCTACTACTCAGGTGACCAGGTGTCCTACTTCTTGTGGGAGTGAACAGCATTTTTATCCCATTTCCCATGTCCCACACTTTGCCAACACACCACAACAGCTGTCATAAAGAAGCAACGGAAAGTAAGTAAAGAAATGAAAAAAATTAAGCTATTTTTTTTTAAAAGGTTACATATATAATTTATACACTTTATCTCACATTTGGTTTGTTGGATCTAGTCACCCCTGTGACATAAAATGTCGAGTAAATACCCTACTCATGAATTTTGAATTTCACGTCTTTAAAAAGACACTTGCTTACAAGTGGCCAAAATCAGACTCCAGAAATTGTCAGGGACATTAAAAATCATCACAACGAACATAAAATGTCATCTACTCAATCACTGGCCATGACAGCTTTGTGCTCTTGAAAACTATTGTATTCATGCTAAGAGGAAAGGTTTTTGTAGAAGGGAGAAGCACATGAATTCAAAAGACAAGTTAGAAGCTTAATTTAGGTGAGGTTCAAGTCATGCAGCTGTGGTGTAGTTTGTTTAGCACCTAACAGGAGCATTTTACTTTATCTTGCTGAACAAAACATGCAAGTATCATAAACCCACCTTTAGGAGGAACCAGAGCAATTCCCTGCAGCCCTGTATATGATTCACTGGTCAAAGACACACTGTGTGAGTACACGGTCTGTGGTGACAGATTTTCTTTTCAGATTTGCCACATGTGAATTCACTACATCTTCAATGAGCCACCAAACTGATGAAACACATGTTACATGTCATCCTGGAAAAATAGCACATTTGGTTACTATCCTGTTCCGGTTCTGGGATAACTGTTATCCATCACTGGAAACAGTTGTATGATATCAGGCAAAGAGCCAAATGAAAGTTGGCTGTGAACCACCGGGACATGTTGAAGGGAGGGTGAATCCACCAGCTTGTCACTGACATCTGTACAATATACAGCCGTCTCTGAATCAGAGTCTAATTCATCTTCAAAATTAGACACAAATGTTTCAGTGCATTATTAATTTTTTTTAATTACTTATCTTATTATGAAATAATGAATGCACCCTGACTTACCAAGGCATTACTAGAAAGGTCACCTGACCACATTTGTTTCTGATTAATTACCTCCGCTGAATGTTTTCCTTGTAGACAATGAAAGAACAATCTACCACAGTACAAGATGCATTGCACTGCATTCTTGCAAGAAATGAAAAAGAAATGAAGAATCTCACCAAAGACCAAAATTACGTTTCTCGCAAAGTATTTCTGTGAAACTGTGAAACAAATAGAAACTGACAATCTGCTTACTAGCAGACAGGAAATGTCTAAAACATTTCTGCCGTACTTACATGTGTATTTCAGTTGGAATGTAAGTTGCACTCCAAAGCAGGTCACACAGCCATACTCAAATCAATATTAAAAGGGGCAAAGCCCTTGTTCTCTGTGTTTATAGATCTATACTTTGTGCTGGACTTTGCTTCCTCTGCACATTCTGATCACTGTCTGTCTGCTGACGACGTGACCGGAGAACTGCAATTTATGCTGCCTTTACCTATTTATAGTCAAGACACATCATAGTTCAGACACAGACCATTTGTTTTTTTAATAGCACGTTGACCATGGACATTTTTACAGCATACAACATTAAGCATTACATTTGTTTAAATTAAATTAAATTAAATTACTTTTGCCCTGGTCCCCTATTTACATATTTCTGCAAGCACATAACTGGCTTTTCTTTAAATATTAATAATATATTTTAATAAATTAATAGCCTAATATTGTGTGACCTAAAAAGGACAACTTAAATATTCTAGTTTATAGTGTTGCACCGCACAACCATGCATGCTTTATTAGAACTTAATACATATAATGTAATATATAGGCTATAATATAATCTCTTAATACATCCATGCACACAAGCTTAGTTACATGACAGACTGTTTGCTGACCAAATTTGCAGCAGAATGCGCGTTTTTTATGGACTACAACGGCAGCGCTCATCCAGTATGAGGCTGTGTGAGTTGCAGGAAAAATACAATGGTGAGCTTTCATTTTGGGATCAGGTTGTATCTTCAGCATGGTGCAGTGAAAGTTCAACTTCTTCACAGAGTTTGTGCAATATGGGTAAGTTAACATCGACGGACTGCAGGAGACTCTCTAAGGGATATAGTCAGCAAACGCCAGCTGCACTGACAAAATGTCTGAGAGTCACAGAGGAGTTAAAATTAGGTCTTTTTTTCTATTAATTTACTTTCTACAACTCTCCATTGTTTACTCTAATATTTCAATCTGTCTCTTCAATCTGTCAGGACACAAGTGACAGCAAACAATTATACTAATAAAAACTTTTAAACTCAAACTAGCTGGTAATAAGCTTGAGTTATTTTTTAATTAAAAAAAGTATGACTAAGTATAGTTGTTATGATCCATTTTTGAGTAAAAGAGCTGAGCACACCTTGTATTGTACTGTGACACACACAGGCTGAGCTTTGGCTGGATGGTATTTAAAACATCTGTCCGGTAGCAGTTCCATATGGCCTGAATTTTTGAATACTGACAGCTGAATTTACCGCCAGGATGAGAGTCTAGTGTAAACTCTGAAAACGGCTAATTATAGCAATGCATACAGTTATCTGTACTTTTATATGATGAAGTATTAGTATAGCACAAGAGACATTTTTTGGTCTGGACTCTAGGCTGATGTATTGCTTTGAGAATAAAATAAGAGGTTGCCCTAATTCCACCTTCTAATTATAGATTTTCCCAAAATTTTTCCCTGTCTTCTCCATTTTTACATAATATGTGATGATGGCTGCTGATGACAGTGAGGACTAGATGACTACCGCTCCAGTCATCTAGCTCGCTTTATGTCTTAATAGGACATAACCGTGTTTGTTTCACAAGAGCAAACCTATTAAGCTGCTATTTTATCGTGTTAGAAGAGCAGGAGACATTCATCGTAAGTTTCAAACAAGTCATTACGAACTCTCAGAGGATGCAATATCTAAAAGACAACACATCCTGCTCGCCTGAGTTCCCATTAACTCACTCACTAACTCACTCAATCACCGATCCATTCCGAGCCCAATTCCAAACGCAGACAGAGCCTCACCTCTTGACATATGCTACAGGTCCATCAGTCTTGATCAGCACTCATGCGGCCCACTCAGTTTTGTAGTGCGGTGTGTGTGTGTGTGTGTTATACGGACACTCTTCCCTCTCCACACCTTCTGCCTTCCCCTTCTTGAGAAACTGACTCAGCAGCCACTGTCAGGTCTGCTTAATTTTGTCATGGTTGACTTCCTGCTACCTAGAGTTTCATCTGCCAGAAACCCTTAATCCACTTGTCACTCACAACAACAAAAAGCTGGGAAGGTGCTCCGTGAATGAAGACAGGGAGGTGGAGCATTGTGGGTGCACAGAAGAGTTGGATTGGAGGGATTTTTTTGTGTGTAGACTGTGAAGAAGTACCAGTGCGTGTCAGCATTGTTAAGAGTTTTGGAGTTCTGGAAAGTTTCATGACAGAAAAAGAAACTTCATGGAAAATCAATGTATTAATAATAAAACCAGGGCTGGGTAATGTGGGCAAAAATGTTAACGTGATAAAAATGTATCATTATTTTCTTTCAAGTTTAAAGGCAGATTTTTGGACCTGAGTGAAAGAGTTGAAGAAATGTAAATCTTGATTTTTTGTTTGTTTGTTTTTCAGTGTTATGGATGATTTCAGATTCAATTTTTTTGTCTACATGAAATCAACAACAACAAAAAAGCAGCACTTGTCAGGCTGTCAATGCACATTATTTACCAAACATAATTTGAATAAAATAAAGCACTGCTGATAGACAGTGAAGAAACATATTCACAATGAATATACTGTATTACAACAAAAGGGGTGTATTTTGAATGTTTGTTGTAGTCTCCACAGGATGCACTTCAATTCTTTCGATGTTGCAGATTTAAAATTATGCAATACTACTTTTCAGGATCCTGAAAATGGTGCACCCCAGTAACCAGGTACAAGAGGATGAAGACCTGGAAAGAGGCACTGAGAGTCCTTAGGATGTGGGGAGAAGTAGAGAGAGGAGACAAGTTTTAATTACTTTTCATTTAACTGTTTAGTCTGCGTGTGCTAATCACTGTGCCTCCAGGACACCTACACTCCTGCTGTTTTTGCAGTGCAGAAACTGGCAGGTTGTGGTGAATACCTATAGAAGTAAGCAACGCTTTGATGTGAAGTTGCTCTTGTTATTTTCCAACAGGCTGCCTGCGTAGTGTTTTGTTTCTAATGATGGATTACAAGCATGTACCGGTCTTATTTTTTGCATTTATACCATGCGCTGCATATTATTTATATGAAACACCCACTTTCTTGCTCTTCAGAATCAGCTGTGTGTGCACCTGTATCGTGTATTTTAATGAAGCACAGTTCTATGCTAATTTGAATTTGTTCCATATAATGGTGGTCATCTGGTCCCAGGAGAGGAAAAAAAAATATTCGCCTAGTTTTCACACACCAACACTAATCTAATAATGTCTTCGAATAATAGGATTGTAGAAAAGGCTGAAATCTAATGCTGAAGTTGGACATGAGCTCTGCATTTCAGATCTTCCTTATTGATAGCTACAGTAGGAGGCGATGCATTGTTGCAGGATGAAAATCCATACTATTGTGTGACATTCCAATTTCTCTGTGGTGCAACCTATTTTTACATCTGCAATCTGCTTTTCTGCTAAGAATTGTGTGATTGCAGACCCACGGAAAACCAGAGGAGTCTAAATAATTATGATCACCAGGGCTTGAAATTAACACCAGCTAACTCACCCCGTGTAGGTGAAAATTTGTCTGCAGCAGGTAACACAGCTCTACCTGCAGCTTTGCTTGGTGATGCTTTCCGGTAATGTTTTCTCTACAAACACAAAGCCAAAAAATATTTTCCATGCACCCCTTTTTCAGAAACTAGAACAAAACAAACAAATGTCAATTAACTGTTCGTTGCTCAATCTTTGTTGCTGAATGATCGGTTATAGTGCAGTTACAATGGCGTTCACACAGCACAGTAGCGCTCTCTTTGTTGTAAATGTGCACCATGCTGTGGTAAGCAAGCCAAATGTAAAACAGCTTGGAAGTAATGGCATAATTTCCACAGTGTGTTTGTCTCAGTGACTGTGTCCTTTTTTCCTGCATTTTGAATTTGGCATATTTACTTGTAATTGTAACTTGCTTGAAATAAAACAAGACATAAACAGATTGGATTTCACAGTCAAGAACAAAAACTCAGTATATACTGTACATATATTTTTTGGTTTGTCTTTGTTTTTTTTTTATGATGAAGGGCAGACATATTAATCATGTTGACATTCAAACACATACTGTAAGCAGAGTGCACTCAAAGGTTTGTCCCAACTTTGTTTCTTAGGTGTACTGCCAACTAGAGACCTATGAACAATGTCAGACAACTGACACAGGGTGTGGTCCTATTCTCTTAGGCACCGTTATTTATTTGTCATAGGAGTGTACAAATAGGATTCAAGTGTATATTGCTCAAATCCCAGTACAATGGTATGGGAGCTGTTATGGCCATGTCTCTTCTTATATTCTGTTTAATATTCTTTAGTCGGTAAATAGCTTGTTATTCTATGAAATTAATGAAAAGGGGTCATAATTGTTGATTAATTTGGCGATTACCCGATAAATTGATCACTTGTTCGGTCTATAAAATGTCCGAAAATGGTGAAAAATTGCATTGGTCAACAACACAAAGATAGGAATTTTACTGTGATAGAGGAGGAATGAACCAGAAAATATTCACATTTAAGAAACTGGAATCAGAGAATTTAGATTTGAAAACAATTAATCAATTATCAAAACAGTTATTTTAATAGTTAATTAAATAATTGTTGCAGATGTAAACTAAGCGTTAATTCAGCTTAACACTGCATCCTCCCTCCACAGTTGGAATAATTACTGAAACAAGGGCTCAAAGGAGAGCTATTCCAAATCTTCAAGGTAAAATATGTAACGTTTTCATTAAAAAAAAAATCTTCAGTCATCACCTCTGACCCACTAGAAGTGTATGGTGGTATATTTACCTGCAGAAACCGTGCCCTTTCCCCGTTTTTCCCCTTTATTTCCACTTGCTGTGTTGTGCATGTTCATTTGTGTTACAAACATAACTGCTGTGAAGCAATCAGAAAATGCTGCTTAAGTTCTTCACCGCTAGCCCACTGGCCTTAGTGTCCCAGAGTGACTTATTTTCACTTTCATTTTCACAGTGTCATCACTATCATGTGTACTGACCTTGATTGCATTGGTGGAAATCTGGATCTCGTGCAGCTTTCTCATTGTGCCATCGCGGTCAATGAAGTAAGACGAGGCCAGCTGATGAAGGGCTTCCACATTCTGCGTAGCATTGGCAAGCTTCCTGTCCAGCTTGTTTTTGGCCAAGTACATAGTCAGCGCTTCCTCTCCTGCAGGAAGCACAGGAAAATGGAAACAGAATTAGAAAGATACAAACTCACTGCCTTGGCCAAGTTAAAGTAAACAACAATAAACTCTCCACAAAAGTAGTGATTCAAGTATTTAAAGTCTTATTTAAATAAGTTGTTATTACGATGCACTAGATAAATAAAGTACACAGTAATGTGAGTAACGGTAGTTGTTATTTATTAGAGATGTCCTATTCAGGCTTAGCTGCCAATGGTGCTCTTAACGTAAGAGATAAGTCAGAGGTCTGACTACCAAGGCATGCAGTTTTTAGCTTGAGAAACCAGATGCCCCAGTTTTCCAGGAACAGGCTCCATATTTGCAGCGTTATCCTCCGCCGCTGGCACCATCCCCAGAAACGTCCCTGGATTTACCCCCAATGGGACGGCATTATTTCCATGATACGTCTTGTCATAGATACAAGTTTTACCTCAATACCACAGGAATTTTGTCCCGTGCAGAACAAATATATCACATCCGGTATCAATTTCTCCCAGCTACCCAGGTAGAGGAAAGACAAACAGAGTATAAACAAACAAATGGAAAATAACATTTCCTATTGCAGAGATTTAATTAGTGCCAAGAAAATTAGGCAAATAGAGATGACTGCAGGAGCTGCCGCAGCCTGTGTGGAGCCACTTGAGGAAGATTTGTACCTCTGTCTATACTTTTGCATTGTGTTGCGTATTTGTTTCTATTTTCTACATAGGAGTGAGTTACTAAAATTCCTCCCGCATGGTTAAATCAGATTGCTGACCCTATCTGATGACGCTAACATTGAGATTTCTATACCACTTTTTCTTTATGCTGCCTTCTGTGTTCTGTATTCAAAACACACATTTCAAGCAGCAAAGAAATGCTGTGCTTAGCCGAGCTGGTGTCTCAAAAATCAACCAGTTTTCACAGCACTCATAAGCTGCTTATGGCTGTGAAATGATTTTAGATTTTGACAGTTCACATACAGTACATACTCTATCCTAAGACTGCACCTAGTTCTCACACATTCAAATATACAGTATATAGGTGCATTGCTGGCAAATCTCTTCAGAAATGTCATTGTTGTTTTTTTATTCCTTACACAAGTAAAATATAGACTTGGATCTACCAGAGAGTGTCAGCTGTTTGCTGAGGTAAAGAAGAATGGTTTCCCACCTCTAATGGGATGCAAATTTCAAATTTCAAATGACTTCTGCCAGAATAAGGTCATATAACTACTGTGAATATAAAGCTGATTATGCATATAAAAATTCTGCAAGT
The DNA here is from genome assembly GCA_037367275.1 of Coranthus polyacanthus. Taxonomy (NCBI): domain Eukaryota; kingdom Metazoa; phylum Chordata; class Actinopteri; order Kurtiformes; family Apogonidae; genus Coranthus; species Coranthus polyacanthus. The sequence continues at coordinate 37,365,618 of JAPQRN010000005.1, read as the reverse complement.
CTCTAATCTCATTCTGCAAATTCAGTCCTTTGCCAAGATTTACAATTTAAAAGAAGAGAACTGAGCCTTCTTTCAGGATGGCCTCATCTAAAGAAATGACCCTCACTTTTTGCATGATGTGTGTGCATTTTAAAGGTCCCATACTGTGAAAATGCACTTTTATTGGGTTTTTGGTTTATATAAACTCTGTGATGTAAAATAAATGCTGTGAAAATATGAACTTGCTCAGTACTGTCAGTCCTCTAGTGCCCCCACCACAAGATGTCCTCCTGACAAAACAAGCCAATTAGAAAATCCTTTGCTTGTGATGTAGTAAGAACAATATCCATAACCAATCATATTCAAGGTATTTTTTTAAATTTGTTAGCCCCGCTCGCATCTGTTACTAGCAACAGAAGAGTTTCCATATTGTTAAAATTATCTATGAAAAGTGTATATTTCCTGCTTCAGTGAATAATCCTCTCAGTGTAATATGAGCCATTTGTAGTAGAGACACAGAGAGGTGCTCATAAAAGTGAGGGAAAATCTAATAAAAATCAAATTTATTTTCTTTTTTATGTCAACACCATTATAGAAGTGGTATAGATAGAATTTCAAGTGTTAGGATATGACCTTTAAAGTCAAAATGTTTTCAGGAAAAATTGAAAAAGTACATTCAAATTGAACCACTAACCTTTCCGTCAGTCCATATAATACAAAGGAGAGGAATGTGAACGTTTAGAGTACTAACAGGCCCAAATATTTACACAGCACCAAACAATCACTCTGATTTGCATGTGTTATGTTCGCTTGTTGACACACAATAAAAGGTTTAACTGTTCTTTCTATGCACATCATATTCCTCCATCTCCACTTTCCCTACGAACAGAAACAGATGCATTAAAAGCAAACGCTGATTCACTTCCGCAAGTTCACACAGCCTTGACTTCGAAGATTACTGTTCAAATGGCAAACCATATGCCTGGAACTCATTCAAGAGCGTGTCACATATGTTCAGGTTTCCTGTGCTGTGAATGGTTATTTGGCCCTGAGCGATGCATTGGAATTGGTCACTTAACTTGTGGTGACCGTGACTAGGGGTGGATAGCAGTCAGGGCCAATGTCTCACGCCTGGTTAGAGTACAAGCACTGAGGGGACGAGGCCCCATTCTCTGACGCTACCATGCGCTCTCTCCCTTGGGGTTTAGTAAAGTTACTTACATACAGCTGACTTACACTTCTGCACGGGCACAATAGTCCTGTGTTACACCCTTCATCTGTCCTTTTTTTTTTTATCTCCACTTCAAAAGGAGTTTTTCTGTACATAAATATTCTGAGGTTACTGCCTCTGAAATCATTATCTCCTCTTTAAAACATTATTTGTGTGCACCTTTCTGTGAGTAAAACATTCTGTTACATTACTAAAAGGGCACCTCGCGGGTACTGTGCCAGAATTAATCAATACACATAGGGCTTATGCGTTTACAGCTATTGTAAATATTTTAAATAAATACACTATTTCACCACAAATTTAGTGAGCATACAGGGTTTCCATTGTATGTATTTTGCAGCGGAGGCCTGCCACTGCAAAGTTATTACCTCCACTACTTTTTATGAAATACTGTATCCTGACTCTGCAAAGGGCTATTCATTTGAAATGACAGATACACGAAGTGAAGACGCGGCGACATCCAGCTGAGGTGTGAGAGACAGAGAGAGAGAAAGAGAGGTAGATTTAACTAATGTCAGCTTATCTGTTACAAACCGATAAAATCATATCAGGGTCGGGAAAAGAACGCTATTGCTGATGTTTTAGACGCACTTTGTCCTCCTCATTCTCAACTTCTCTGTAAAGTCTGGAGAGTTGTTCAGCTTGTTTTAGCTTGTTTCTGAGTCGACACACTTCACATCTGTCAGTGCATCCTGTACAGAACATCTGTGAGAGATTTGGCTGCAAAAGCTTGTTAACAACATATATGTAATACGGTATATAATGTGTTCACTATCACTAGTTCGTATTCACATCCTATAGAGACCTTGTTGACTTAAATGGGCATTAAACTCTACTGTTTTATACAGTACTGTTGGTGTGCAACAGAAAACTGTTATTAGATGTTTGTTTGTTTTTTTTAGTCTCTCTGAACAAAGACACAGATTCAGTCTACATTATTCCAATTTACGCATTAATGTTTGGTGTTTCAGGCATCAAAGTTGTGCTTGTTTTGGAAATTTGGAGCACAACCCCATCACAGTAATAACCTTTTTATTTGCATTGTATTGTATTATTGTATATTTTCAAAGCACTGGTTACTATAATAATCGCATTTTCTTGAATACATACGCATAGGTTTTCTTAAATAATAATGAAAAAAAATAAGGATACATTTTCTCAGCTGCTGTATAACTAGATTGTCCATGCCTTATGCAAAATATATCCTGAAAATGGGGCTGCAGCTTTGAGATAGCCACATGTTTGCTGCTCAATTATGACCTCTACTTTTTTTGTTATTATTATTATTTTGGTAAAAGAACAACTGCAAAAAGTTTCAAGTAATGTATGATGTGGCAAAAGGTGATGACAGTTTTCACTGTGTATTCCTTAGGTCCAAAACACAGCCTGTACTCTGCATATGAATTCTTGCCTCAGGCTTCAGTGACTTTAAGTCATTTCAATAAACTCCTTCTCCTCACCGCTGCTGAATGCATAAGACTGTTGCACTGAAAAGGCCTCTGATCCACTCATAGGTTGTGTATTCGCTACAGAGTGGTATGGTGAATGAATCTTTAGAGTTAAGAGACAGTCCCTCCTACGAATCTTTATTCTGTAGCTCAAAAGCAATCATCTTGACAACTGTGTCACTTTTTTTTTTCGCCTCTGCGGGTCCATTTCTCAGAGAAATGCACATGATCCTAAAAGTTGAAGATGTTTGTTTGCCTCTGTACTCCTAAATGCAGTCTGAATTTTTGAAAAAATGTTGAGAGTTTAATTACAGGTTTGTGTTCACATCAATGAATGTCTTTTCACAAACGTTCTTGACTTTTTGCTTTCAAAAAAAGCAAGTGAATTCACAGTGAGACAGCAGTGCTCTCATTCAAAGTGTAAAACTGATTTCAGACATATGAGGAACTGGATGTGACAGATGTGGTGAAATACGTCCCTCATAGCTTTAGCAAAATGCAAATCTGTCCTTCACAGTTTTTTTTATTAAGTTCAGTTGCAATACCTTCCCCAGGGATTTATATGCAGACCTAGTTGTGCAGTCACTCATTCGTTACCCTAAAGCCAGTTATAAACACATAGAAAAAAGACATATTCGAATACCTACGAAATACCAACAGTATTGTTCTTTGTGACTGTAGGCAAGATAGAAATAGTACAGTCATAACCTCAAACAGTACGGTCATACGTTTTACATTAAAATACACATATCTGGTCATCTCCTTTTAAACGTTTATATTGGCCTGAAACTCAAATTAGGGTGCTATTATGTACAAATCCCATTTCCAGAAAAACAAATGCAATAAAAACTAAAATCTGTCATTTGTTCATTCATTTGAACCTTTATTTAACTGCCCATTTTTGCTGTTCACTAGACTTGAGCTGCTCAACAGTCCGTGGTGGTCGATGTCTGATTCTCGTCTTCATGATGTCCATACATTTTCATAGCAGAATGAGGTCTGGCATCGTCCTGATGAAACAAACACAGACTTCAGGGAAAAGATGTGGAATTGACGTCACCATATGTCTGTGTAAAATTCAATCTATGTCCCCAAATGGATGGTCTCTTCACACATATGCAGGTCAGACATGTGGACACTGATGCATCCCGAGACCATCACAGATGCATTTGTTTGCTTTTGCACCTTTCACAGATAACAGCCTGGATGGTCTTTTTCATCTTTGAACCTCACGTCCCTGAAAACCAGCTGAAATGTGGACTCGTCTGACCACAGCACTCGTTTCCACTGTCTTTCAGTCCATCTGAGATGAGCTAGGGTCCAGAGAACTCGGTGCCATTTCTGCACAGAATTGATATAGTTCTTCCTCCTTGTGTGATACAGTTTCAAGTTGCATTTCTGGATGCAGTGGTGGACTGTGTTAAGTGACAACAGTTTTCTAAATTACCCCAAGTCCATGTGGGTATATTCATCATGGTAGCATGACAGTTTATCATGCAAAGGTCACACACATTCAACAGTGGTTTCCACCCTTGGTCTTTACACAACTGGACTCCCTGAATCTGTCCACAATATTGCGTACAGTAGATGGTGAAAGACTGAAATTCTTTGCACTGAGAAATATTCTTTTTGAACCAACTGACAATTCTCTCATAAACTTTGGCACAAAGAGTTGAGTTACGACCCATCATTGAAAAGACTAAATCTTTGGTTGATGCTCCTTTTAAGCCCAGTCATGATCCCCTCACCTGATACCAATGAACCTGATAATAGTGGAATCTGACTGAACAGTCATCAAAAATCTACATGTTTATATCTACAAAATAAAATTAAACTGGTCAGTGAAAACAATGAAAATCTTTTCTCTGTCCTTCAAGGTTCAAGATTATTAACAAATCACACATTAGAGTTATGATTGCATTTTAGAAAATGTCTCAACTTTTCTGGAAATTGGCTGTATAGTCCAAATATTAATTCAGATAGTGTGAAGACTGGAGGTAATTGTGAATCATTTCTTCAAAACAGACGCTGTCAGTCACTCAGTTGTGTTCACTGACAATGACTGAGTGTCCTCCTCTTCCTCTTTAAATTCTGAGTACTGACTGAGGAGCTGCTGCAGCTGTTTAGACTTGACTACTCAACTATAACTTAGATGACAAAGACAATTCACCTCTTTCCTCTCGGCTGTGTAATGACTCTCAAGACCACAAAGTGTAGGTGGCTAAAAAGAGAATTAGCCTCTCAGTCTCGTTTTATCACTAGTACGCTGTGCACATTTATTGGTTCGTATAAGTGTTTTCTTTAATGGGCAATTCCAAGATTGCGATAAAAGCCTGCTGACCCATAACTTGAAACAAAAAAGGGCCTCAAGGTTAAAGATAATATAATGATAACTTGGAGGTGGAAAAGAGGAGATGGAGGGGGGAAAAAGGGATGAAAGGCAAGAAATGTAAAGCGAAACACCAGTGCAATACAATGAGATGAGGAAGGATGCTGTGGTTGAAAATGATACTGTGATTATTTCTGTGACTCTTTTTTTCTTTTTAGTCACCTGGTGCAACGGTGGAAGTTACATTGTTCCTTATCATAGACACACCTAATTACATTAAGTTCATATGATGCTTCAGTCGATTATTGTATTTCCAATTTCTAAAATAAGTGAATGAATCACCTGGCAGAGTGGCATATAGGAAATTGCAACTCTAACCCCCTTTGCGTGATATTACTCTCAACAATTTGGTTAAATTATTAAAGGCTGGTGTTCGATACTGAGTGGACTGCAGTATTTAAAATCAAAGAACTCTGCTCCAGGATTCTTTTTTTTTCTTCTAATCAAAGCTAAAGCATCCACGTCCATTTGAAGTATCACTGCTGACATACAGAAATTGCTTGAATTTGTTAGAGGGGTATTAGGCAAAAGCACTTTGCAATAAGGACTGGCTCTGTTCTTACTCTTATCATTTGAAGATTTTAACAGAGTCTCTAAAACTAGGTTTTATCTACATCCAAGATCTATTGTCTGTAATCTCAAACTGCATCATTAACATTAAGTCATACAGTGATACAAAATAAAGCTCAGTCTAAACAGCTTAAGAAAGTGTGTATATTTACAAGATTTGTGTCTGTATGAGTTTATATTTTTAAATGAAAATTTCAAAGTGACAAATGTCTTTTTACACAACTGGAGTGACTACTTGGCAGGGTTTCATGCAAGCAATTATATATTACATTGTTTGAGTAAAAGATCAAGATTATCTTACTAATTATATCTTTAAAATGCAATTGGCAAAGTAATCGCAGTTAGCTGCCTTCATGTGTCCCTGAGAGCTCGAGATAAGATAAGAGATTCAAGGAAGAAGCCATTTATATTTAGACATGAACAGCAGGGGTGCTTAACTTTATTTTGGGAACAATCCAAAACAGCAAAATTGCCCATTAGAACCATTTACTCCTCCTTCCAAAATGAGGTTTGTTTTTTTTAAAATTGTATATTTAACGTTCCTTCAAAAGTAGTTTTGTCTGCATTTGGCAGATTTCGGGAGGTGATTACTGTTGCCTTGAAAACAAGCTTCTTAGAATATTGTGTAAAACAATGTAGCCTGTTTTTCAATAAATGCAATTGCAATAAACTTGTTTCTGTTGAACATTAAGTGAATATATCAGGGCAGTATATACAGTATGATGATGTAGCTATCTCATTTACCTGAAAGCCTCACATGTGTTAATGAAGGAAACTGCACATAAACTTATTCATAAGCATTAGGTTAAGTTTAGCTCAAAATGCAATTACCACAAGGCTAAAATTCTTTATGTGTTGAATGAAACTGAAGCTGCATAATGGGGCAAAAAATTGGTTTGGGAATACAGGAAGCTGATTCAGAGGACGAATTTCTTTCAGCTGGACTTGATTCATCTTGATTTATCATTTGGACCATTTAGGCACACTGGGGAGACGTAAAGCGAGACTAAAGCACTCACATGATCACCGTCATGACTGCAGGTGCTTGGCTTAAGGAACTTAACAAGTATATGTCATAATTTGGTCATTTTCTGGCAACCGTTGTATTCGTTCTGTTGCACCAGCTCTACGTAACTCTGTCTTAAGTTCAGGTGTAAAGTTCACACTAAATGATACACTGACATTTAGAGGTCGATTAATAGTAGAGTTAAAATACGATGTTAGAATGTTATAAGTGTGTAAACTCCATTCTATGTTAAAAATTAAGTGCTTTAATGCATTTACTTGTTTGGATCAATAATAATAAAAAAGTATATTGCCATCCAATCTATATGTGTAAACTCACAGTCTGACTAATTATGCAATGTCTGACCTTAAAATATAATGCGGTAAGAGGTTCTAGTGGTTATGGTATCCCATGATATACTTCATTTTTCTTAAACTTTTTGTTTTGCCCAAAGCAGAATGTTACTTTAACTTTGACTTTTCTGTGTTTATTTTCAATTCAAAAGATGATGACTGGAGATTGTAAAAGTCTGACAGCTTCAGCTTGTCAGGGTTAGAAAACTGTCAATTCAGTTTAATTATTTTTCTTAATATTTTGTCTTTTCAAAGAGAAATCCTGGTCATTGAAAATGATGTTTGGTGATAGTGGATATCAGCTCATCCTGGCAAAGCCTTGATGCCAGATGTCAAGTTATGGGTTATGGGTGCTAGTCAATCATGTAAAAAAAAAAGGCAGAGAATTAGTCCTGCACATAATCCAGTGTGAAGACATAACTTATAAGTCATTTTTACACTTCTGATCTGTACAGTTTAAATAAGATATTTCATGTTAAATAGTGAGCTGTACAGGTTCTGGTAATTGGATTTATGTTTTACCTTAAGAAAGAGACTAGTCTCGTAGTTTTCCTCATGTCTGTTCTTTATGTTAATCTGTCACCTTCCAGTAGCAAAATATTCTATACACTGTGGTCACTAAATCACACTAATCTTGCTGTGACAGAAAATGACTTGTGTCTGTAAAAAATTCTCCAGTCTGCTTTGTCCTTCCCCTTGTGATGTAGTTGCAGTTTTGCTGTAGGAGAGTTTTTTTCAACACCCCGGAGAACAACTTGGCATATATATTTAGGCCTAACATTAAGATATATGTATTTTAATTGCATATGAAACTTTCCTTCCATTTGGATTGCACAGTTTTAAAATAAACAAATGAATCAACGATGCGATTAATGCGATGCCTATTTGTCAATCAAACATAAAAGCTTTTCACTAATATTAATTATGAAAAATAAATAAACCCTTTGGGAATAAGGGTATATAATCTAGGGATGATAATATTCACAGATTTGTAACTGATTTATTTATGTATAATTATCATCTGAGGCCCTATGCCTTTATTATTTAGAAAAAAGATTAATAAGTTGTGACCAGTAATTTAATATTTACTGGCAGATTGATCCCACCCTCTCTAAACTATTTCTCCAGTATGCCTCTCATCTCCACTGCTGTCAGTGAACAACTCTCATGGCCACAAGTTGTGTGAGTAAGCAAAGCTTTAAGTTCTACCGATGCTGAGGTGTGTTATAAGTGCTTTAAATCAAGGTCCAGGGCTACTTTTTTATCTTTTGTGAGAGATGTTATTTAACTTATTAAAAAGTTTGTGAATTGGCCAAATGTTTTTTTAGAAGTCAAAAAGAAACAGCAAAAGGGCCTGCCTCCACAGGCAGCTATTTTTGCGCTGGCAGCATCTTTATTCTATACAAATCCTGTGAAGCGTTTTTTTTTCCGCTGAGTTGAAAAGAGTTTGACTTTTGGAACAGCGCCATGCTCGTCAAAGTCACTTCTCTCTCATAAACCAATCAAAATCAAGAAGGGGCCAACTTGGTAATGATGGAGGAGAAACTGACAACCTGTTTTTTTATGATCTAACACTGAAAGATTACTAGGATCTTATGAACGAATTGAACATCCAAACATCCATTATGTTTTGGAAAACTTTTCTGTGTGAATGGGGCATTTTTACACGTCAGCCATGGACTAAAACTCTCCAATTCAATCAAATGACCTATAAATAACTAGGTGAGCATTTCTAGAAACAATGAACTTGCAAGTGCCTTGTCGAGATGTCATTAAGTTTAAAAAGTACTTTCCAAGATAAGGCTGTTCTCAGCACTGTACCCAGTACTGACTGCCTGGTCATGATGATAGTTGGCGAGGCACAGTGACTGACAGCACATCTCCAAAATTGTTGGATGGATGTTATCTTGAATAATTGACCACAGATTTGAAGTTTAAGCAGCTACATTCATTCATGGAAAAATCATAAAATCAAAGCCATCACCAAAACAGCTTTCTACCAACTGAAAACTATAAAGAGAATTAAGAGTTTTGTGTCTCAAAAAGACCAAGAGAAGCTCATACATGCTTTGATCTCCAGCAGACACTGGACTTCTAACTGGACTTCCCAAAAAGCTCATTCAGAATGGTGCTGCTAGAGTTTTAACCAGGACTAAGAGAACAGAGCACATTACATCAGTGCTAAAATCTTTACACTGACTTCCAGTTAGTTATAGAATAGATTTTAAAGTGCTGGAGAAGCAGAATTTAGCTGTTATGCTGCAAACAACTGGAACAAACTGCCAGTAGAGTTTAGATTCACCCCAAATTGTAGACATTTTTAAATCCAGGTTGAAAACATTTTTCTTTTCATGTTTCTATGAATGAACTCTGTAACTTACACTCTGTCTTGCACTCGAAGTCTTAATTAATTCTTATTGGACTGTAAGTCTAGGGTTAGGGTTAGGGTAGGGTAGGGTTAGGGTTAGGGTTAGGGTTAGGTAAGGGAAAAGCTAGGACTCCCCCCGAATGGAACTGATCGCCCCACCGGTTGAAATAGGGAGTCCACGTCAAGGGTTAGGGTTAGGGTTAGGGTTAGGGGTTAGGGTAGTCTGGAGTACTGTATATTCTTTTAATCATTTTAATAAACATTAAATAATGTTTAATTGTTCTCTTCTATTATTATTTGATGTGCTCTGTGCTTGCTTTTAATTATATTTTGATCTTTTATTGTTTAAGCACTTTGTTTTTATTTCCTGGATGCTCCTTTTATTTATGTAAAGCACACTGTTTGCAATTTCCTTTGTGTATGAAATGTGCTATATAAATGAAGTTGTCTTGCATTGCCTAAAACTACTTTTTGTGAGCTGCCAACAGATGTATTTTGAAAATTAGAACTTACAGTATCCAGTAATGAATAATGAAGTAATGTGGAAGTGACAGTATTTGTAACCATAGTAACAATAAGTGCTCAACAGAAGCATACTGAAATAGGTCCTAATGGAGACAATGAGTTGCAGCACTAGAGAAACAAATATGTGAAGCAAAAATGAAGGGTTTTTTTAAGTTATTTTCTTATTTGCTGTCTTCCTAAGAAGAACCAGAGAAAACAACCTAAGAACTATCTACTAAACTGCACAGCAATTATATGTACCTTTAATGTATGAGATTGATGGAGATGAACATCCTTATTATATACTTAATGTATTTAAAACACACTTCACTGACAAAAATACATCGCATGAAGTTAATTAGCTTGTAAAGAGTAAAATATATGCTTTTGGTACTGCGTTGTTTTGTAGTCTAATAGAATAGAGTAATTGAAATATTTCATTTCCACTTTTACACAATATTTCCAAAGGAACAAGTCTCAGATATCTTGTTACATTCTTGTACATTTAATCAGCCTAAAGGCTCCTAAAGGAACTGCTATAGTATTAAAACCTGTCTGGATCCAATTTTTAGTGAAAGTCGTATTTGCAGGCACCTAAGAAGTACTGTTTCTGGAAGGAGCCTCCCTGTATTTGCCTGTGACGCTTACATACCACAAACTATGTGTAAAAAAAAAAGCATTTTAAAGACTATGTAAATATGTTAATCAAGCAAGGCAGTGAGGAAATGAAACCAGTGGCGCTCTTACCTCCCAGGGTGGCTGAGATGAGAATGTGGGTTCCATACTTTTTAATGATAGTGTCAATGAACTGCTGAGTAGTGGGTCTGCGGCCCAGCAAGCGGATGCTGCGCTGGAACTCTGGCATGAGTGGAACAGGGTTCCGGATCAGATCCCTTCTCTCAATCGCTGTGTTCCTCACCTTCCAACGTGCAAATTCCCTAATAATCACAAGAAAAATATATAATTATTTAGCAAATACCACAAAACTATCAACAGAAACTTTACTGGGTTTTCTGGGCCAAACAGTATTCATTAAAGTGTGGCAAAACAGACTCCACTTTACCACATATACTTATGGGAAAATATTGTACAGTACATCTGGTTATGCAGACAGTGTTCAAAGAAGCCCTGAGACCAAACAATTCACAGTTTAATTATTAAAGAAAGCACAATAGCATTCTTCTTTTGATGAGTCTGTCGATGAACACGCTTTGTGTTTTGTGTATTTTACCTTAAAGGGATTCCTGTGACATTCATCCACAATCAGTACATTTGTGGGGGGGGGGTTGTAATCTTTTTTTCTGTATTAAGCCCTTACATGAACCTCAAAGAAAGAAGAAAAGCACACAAAAGCCAGCAATAAATTATATTAGCCGATAGTGCAGCTTGTTAAACTGCACCCTTTCAGTTTCAACGGAAAGCATGCTTAGCAGAGTCGATGCTAAAAAGATCCTGCCAAATGTTTTGCGTGGATGTTCATGATCTTTGCTTCTTTATCCGTGCATCCACTGAGACGCACATCAAAAAAACATTTCAACAGAACCATTACAGACATCTCTGTTACTCTGAGGGTTACAGAACATCCAAATATCCCTGCCCTGAGGATAAAAGGACCAGGTTTTTCTTCAGCTGTCTGATGTCGACGCAAAAGAAGACAATCTCTTATTGAGTCAGTGGCTAAGGAAAAGTAGGTTTCTGTGTATTTTCCTTATCATTACACAGGATGTTCACACATACATGTAATTCAGCACATCTGTTCTTTTTGGAAATATACAGAAATAGGCTTTCTGAGCTGGTTCTTTATAGGGAATATATTTTACTGCTTATTTAATTGGAAGATGTAATTTCCATCATAATGTGCTCTTTCTGCCACGCATAGAAATCTGTCTATTTCCATGTGGATTGTGCAAATTGTGCAAACCCTAGCATCAGGCATATGTGTATGCTGATCTGTCATTCACACTGAATGTGTGATACCAATGGTCACACTTTTACCTCAGAGGTGTGAGTATGCATATACTATACATATACGCATTATGATTAAGGCTCAAGCCAGGTGATTTTCTTTTATCTATAGCTATACAGTACACTACAATCACACTGTTACAAATAGTGCAAGACAAACATTTTCCTATTTTTAAGTAATTAACTATGGGGACTTTGTTATATTAAGAGTTTATGAAATTATACATTGTTAAGGTTACATAAGACAAATAACTTAAAATTACCGTCACCAGGACTAACGTTAATAATAAAAACATTAGCATCCTAAGCATGCGGGTAACTTATGATTAACAGTACCTCACTGATCTAAGTTAGCAGCTGTTTTGTAGCCTTCTTTTATGCTTCCTTCGGTAAGGGAAGATCTAGCTCCTGCAGATTTTTTTTTTCTACCTAGGACCAGAAAAGTCACCAAATTCTTATTTGACCTGAATCAAATTTTAGCTAGCACTTCAGAGATGTTAGCAAAACTTTAGCGAGCCCAAAAGAATATACCCTTACCCCGCTGTCATGGCAACCTCATTCTGATTGGCTGATGCACAGCAGGTGCAGCAAATTATAGCATGTTTACATAAATGTAAGAGATGTGATTCCAGATCTTTCCTCCTTCAAAGACGGTGATTTCCACTTTTAAAAAGCTCTGCATAGCAGCAGCGACACTTAAGTTTATGACTTTTAATAGCCCATTTAAAATGACCTTTATCTTTATATTGTTGACAAGTGTCAGCAAGAATCTCTGGCACAGTGTCTTGATTATAATCAAAACAAAAAGTAACAGAGGCAGTGGAGAGGATAGTTCAGTTATATAATAGATACACACATAAAGCTTTTTAGTGTGAGATACTGCAGCCAAATAATCTCTCTACATATGTCATCACATTCTAGGTTCTGTTCAGTACTAGTACACCACACTGTTTACGCAGTACTCAATATCACTTCACCTAAAAAGTATTATGTTTTCAAAAGTGGCCAGCACTGTGTAAAAGTGAGGGCATTTCTCTTTAACAACTACCTTTGAAATCTTTCCCTTTTCCTTTCAGCCCTCAAAGGATTCGCAAAATGATTTAGCCATGAATAGGTGGGTCCCCTCAAATTGATTGGTTACTTAGTTTGAATTCTGTGACACACAGTCAGCGATGTGTCAGTCCGCCTGAGCACAGCTTGACGACAGCACTTTTTAATGCTCCATTCAGCACTCTATATTAGCATTTAAAGTTTCATTCCTTTCTGCCAGCAGACTGTTACATAATAGCACGACGTCTTACTGTAGGCCTAGTACCATTTCAAAGAACAGGTCATTTTATACATACAGGCCTGTATATTTCAAAAGCAGTATGAGGTGAACACATAAAAGACACTGCTGGCATTAACAACAAAATTATATTATACATTTTCACAGTTGACAGAAGAATCTCAACGCTGTTTTTCTGTACTCGCCTCTGTCTAATTCAATATATTATATAAAAATGTCTTCAGTCACATAGGCAAAGTGTGGGGGTGCATAGTGAGCAGCAGCAACATCAGTTTAAAATCCATTTATAACCTAACAAAAACTGTATATAAACTATACAATAACCAATAACATTGAAATAGGCAACGAGCTACTACAATCCCAAATTATACATTAGCTCACTTTTGATGATGATGATTAGAGCAGTAGATGACAGGGCTGGAGGTGAATAATTATTTCATTATAGTCCAACACAACAATTCAGTCAGTTCTCTTTCAAAGCAGAGTAGGGACAAACAGTTCAGTTTGTATGTCATCAATGATGCCCTGAATTTGTATTAACTTACAGTTGAAAAGAGTCTTTCAACAGGTTATGTTAGTGTGACATTCACTTTTGGAAATGTCGCTGGGGCGTCAAGCACCTCAAGAAGTCATGAAAATACCTAAAATACCTATCTACCTCTTGCTCCTCACCACATCTTTTTGTAACATACTTAAGCAAACTGCTTGTTCTGACATTATTTTTATCTTAAAAGCTGTTAGGTAGCACAAAGCAGGCTTCTGTTCCTCTGTGCACTTAGCACTCTGTATACTAAGTAAGAGGGGCTGCGCACATACTCAACTTATGGCAAAATGAACTGTTTCTCAAAAAATCTTGCTGACATCGGAGAAGGCAGGGTAGACCCTGGACATGTCACCAGTTCATCGCTGACATATAGGGGACAAACAACCATTCACTCTCACACCTATGAGCAATTTAGAGTGACCAATTTACCTTAACCTTACCTGTTAAGGTTAACACACACACATAAACTCCACACAGAGAGGCTCCAGTTGGGTTTGAACCCAGGACCTCCTTGCTGTAAGGCAATAGTGCTAGCCACTGCACCACCATGCCACCCAGTAAGATACATAAGAAGTAATATTTCTTGTTTTTTTATTTGCAGTTAACTCATATATTTTATGATTCTGTTAGGTGTGCCAGCTTTAAGGTCTTTACACACAAGGGGCAATTGTTTGTGTGATTAATTTGCACGTCAAACTGCTCTTTACGTCAGTGAAAATGCTAGGATTTATTGTTTCTGAACAAGGTCTGAGCTTTTGCACTGCAAACAAAGGCATCGACCTATCCCATTTTGTGTCGAACGGATGTCATGTGACAATGACAATGATGGACCTTCTATCTGATATCTAGCCACACTGCAAAATGACACAAAAATGATACAGACAAGAAAGTCAAAGACAACGTGTGGAGCAGCATCTCCAAACAGCTGAACTATCAGGATAGTGAGGAATTTCTGTAACTTTAATGTCATATGAATCAGATCCCATTTGTTGTTGTTTTTTTCACCTAGACACTGGAAATAGACCCAAAGGAACACAAGACACTGGAGCAGACACACAGGCTCCAGGTGATGTCGAATCCATTATTATACCTGTCGAACAGGCTGGCGCAAATATATTCAGACCTTTTGTTGAACAAGTGTAACTCTCACAAATTCACATCATTGGTATGAATAATTTTGCTGCATAATATTCACGGGCGAGTATTTTGCACTTTCCTGTGGTTCCTCTTGTGTAAAGGCCTTTAGATTTAGATCCAGGCACACTCCGGGCACACCTGTGGTTCCTTGGGTGTTCCAGTCACATATTCATTAAATGTTTTGTGGCATATTTGCAGAAGTCTTTCTTTTGAGAACTCTGCAGAACTGAGAACTGCAATTCCTCAGGGTTGGAAAGACACAAGTGCTCATCTGGCAGGACAGGCCTCAGCACTCATAAAACACAAGCACATGCTGATTCAGCTCCAGCTACACTTTGCTGTTATTTCAGAAACCTTGAGCAAACATTTAAGCCAAAAAGAACTGCTATCAGATTTGCAGAAGCTTTTTTCTCTCTTTTCGCTCTCTGTCCGACTCTCTCTCCCTCACTTTATACCACTCTCTCCCTCTCTTTGATATCAGTTTAATTTTACTGAAGCCTCCTCATGGCTCTGTCACTGCCAATTATTATATAAAACTTTATATGGAAGCCATATGTACTTGGGCCCTTCTGCCCCAGATTAAGGATGCCAGCAGATGGAACCTACAACATGATTCAGTGCTTTACTTCACAGCTCCAAGACCAGTTTAATGACCTATCAGAGGAAGTTAAGAGGAGATAAATGGCATTGCTGCTGCATAGCAGGGAAATGGGAACATAGGTGATTATTGCTTTATGGTGTCCAAGTAACTTGTGTGGGAGGATCAGTGCATTATATTTGCTTCTGTGCAACCTACCTTTGACCTACAGAAAATACAGGATACTTAATATAGATGCAGAAAGCTATAAACAAATATTTCACTCCTTTTAAATATTGAAATGGCACTGACATCTTGACATTTTCTTTCTTTAAAAATGGACCTTGAAAAGATGTCCATGTATTCTAATTGGCAACAAGATTTTCCCTTGATTATGAAGGCTGTTTTTTTGTTTTGTTTCAGAGCAGTTCAAATAACCACAGAAGCTGCTGAAATACATTATTGTAATCAAATAGCCAACACCCATCTCGTTCATCTGACATACTGTGTAGCAGAATGAAAATCTTTTTTCACTAGAGATCATTTGATCTAATGAATGTTCCGGTGCCACTAACGTGTCTGCTTTTATTTTAGAAGATGATGAGGGATGAGGCTGAAGAAAAGCAATGTCTGCAGCAAACCGACCGTAATGAAACTCTATAGCTCCTTCACTCACCCGCTAAGATACATTTTAAATGTACAGATGTATCAAGAGAGTGAGCGCATCAAGGGAAACAGACTGAGGCACCCAAGGCTGAGAGTCTGACACCTGAGCAATAAAGCCAACACAGGTAGCTTTGATTTACTTTAGATTTCTGGTTTCAAATGTTGATATGAACTGTGCAGAGTGTCTCCTGACTATGATACATACTGTATGGCCTGAGAAAAGTCATGAAAATGTTTGAAACTCATCTTTTGAGGAACTACTGGATACAAAATGCAACATATAGCTGAGATGGAAGAATGAAAACAAATTAAAAATTTAAGACAAGTGATTAACACAGTTCTGCCAATGACCTGGTTTTATTAGTGTGGATTAACTGATGTTTACAAGGGGGGTGTAACAATTAATTCATCACAACAGTGCATTAACTGTTAATTATGCCAATCTTGTTGCATCACTATGCTATGAGAAATAAACATAACTGACTACTTCAAATCAAATAATAATTAACTTTCAAATCATTCAGCATGTTTTAAATTTGAAAATGATGGTCATGTTGTTTACAAGGAGATGAGGTCACTTTAAAAAAAAAAGAAAAAAGCTTTTGCTGTTTTTACATTTTGCAATATCACCACACGTCTCACACCCATATGTCCATCTTTGGCATTTTATTTTATGGTATGGTAACTTACTTCTCCAGATACAATCTGCTGCAGAATTACATCTAACTCTATCAGCATAATATTTAAATCCTACACACACTATCAAATCTCAGTCAATCGGCAAACTATCCACTCCCACACGATCACCCTGCCAGTAACTCTTGTTCATGAATCCAAACACAGGAATGTTGTATTGACCTGTATGTAGGCCTTCAGTGTCTTCATCTGAGGAGCTATATCGACATCAGCTTTGACACTGATATATTTTGAGGTTATTATAAATGAAAGACTTCTTCTTTATTGTTTTTTTTTTCAATCCAGGCAGACTGTAAATTCTGGTTTTAAAGATACAGCTATCTCTAGCCTTATGTTACCTCAAATAGAAAGGATTCCAATAAGTTCCTTACAGTGAGGTTTAAAGATTTAAAATTTTGGAGAAAGAGGACTTTTAGCCAACCGGTGCTTTTGAATACTTGAAAGTATTCAATTTAATAGAGAGGAAAAATGATTCATTGCATCATTAGTATAAATTATAGTAATGGACAAGCATCCATTCATCCATCCTAAACAGAGATACCCAGACCTCCCTCTCACCAGCCACCTCCTCCAGCTCCTCCAAGTGGACACCAAAGTGTTCCCAAGCCAGCCAACAGATACAATCCCTCCAGTATGTCCTGGGTGTACCCCAGGGTCTCCTCCCAGCCAGACATGCCCGAAACACCTCACCAAGGAGGCGTCCAGGTGGCATCCTAACCAAATGAACTACCTCAACTGGCTCCTCTCATCATGGAGGAGCGGTGGCTCTACTCTGAGCTCCTCCCAGTATCCTCACCCTATCTCTAAGGGAGAGCCCAACCTATTTCTGCCGCCTATTAGCCATCTCATCTATTTCGGTCACAACCTACAGCTCATGACTATTGGTGAGGTTAGGAATGTAGACTGACCAGTAAATTGCAAGCCCCTTCACCACAACAGACCAGCACAGTGTTTGCATGGCTACAGACAATACACCGATTCATCTATTGATCTCCCACTCAAGATACTTAAACTCCTTGAGGGAGCCACTCAACCCCAACCCATCCACTCTTTTCAATTGAGATCTCAGACTTGGAGGTGCCAATTCTATTTCCAGCTGTTTCACACTCAGTTGCAAACTGCCCCGATGCAAGGTGGAGGTCACAGCTCTGTGGCCCTGAGATGCAGCCCTGAGGCCACTGAACCACATACCCTCCACCCCTTGGCGACATTTGACAATGACTTAATGTTTCAGCAGAACTCCATCCCCACTGTATGCATCCCCCACTCCTGAATCGGCTGACAGTTTGCCAGACCCTCTTCGTGGCCAGTGACCGCACTGAAATTCTCCCACATCTGAGTTTTTTGCTTCCACTGCCTAATCTGCACTCTGCATGGCCTGCCGGTACCTGTCAGCTGCCTCAGGAGTCCCACAAACCAACCCGGCTCAATAGGGCTCCTTCTTCAGCTTGACAGCACCTGGTGTCAACCACTGGGTTTGGGGATTACCACCACCACAGGCACCAACAACCTTACAGCATGAAAAAACATAATTTTATGTGCTTCATTTCAGAAGCTGTCTCTTTTGAAGAAGAACTTCCCCAGATTGCCAACAAGGGGCATGCATTATTTACATCTCACAGTAACTTTTTTCATTTGCCCAGTTCCTGTGATTTGTTAGTGAATGATGAGCACCTGAAGGTAAACACCTGCTAAAAAAAACTTGGTCACATAAATTCCGTGAGTCTGAACTGAAATAGAGGGTGTACTCTAGTAAAGCAATAGCAGGCTTACCTATCTCAGCGCAACCAAGCAACAGGAATATTCCATCACCTACACCTATTTTGTGCTTATGATATGTATGTCCATGATTCTTAGAGGTCTGTAATAACAGATATTCCTTTTGGCAAAATTATAATTTTAATAATTCTACATATGATTAGAATTTTCTGTTTGGGTTTTTGTACAGTATTTCATTAACTTGTTTTGCATGACAAGTTATAAGGTGTTATGTACAGTATATAATAATGCTCTCTGTAACCATAATGGTTAGAGACTACGGCATGTCATCACACTTTTCAGGCGGCATGTTGTCTACCTCAATTAGAGCTGGGGTGAATTGATATCGAGTAAATATTTCCTAAAGCTCTGACAGGGGCAGGAAACGACCATCACACACTGTGTCACCGCAGGCACTTTTTTGATCCTGACGCTAGAGCACAGATTAAGAATCCTTGAGAATTCATGGCAGACATTTAAATGGAAATGTGGCAGCACAGAGCAAACAGGAGTGCAGTTTCGTTGGAAGAAAATCTCTAATTATTTGAGTGGGAATCTCACTCAGCAGCACCCACAGACAACATGTTCTTGGACGCCTTATGAATGCCATTAGAAAACAATAAAGCCTTGCATTTCAGTTTTTCAGAGAATTTGTCATACTTAGCTTCCTGTTTACCTCTGTTCTTCTCTGTTCTGTTCAAAGTTTCTACAGTCAAATGTGACATATTCCAAAGGATATGTTGTTGAAATATGGCACATCTTGACCTCATAAACAACAAGTGTTTATGATAAAAAAACAAATAAAATATGTACTATCATCTAGCTATAAACATGCAAACAAACATATTGAAAACAAAACAATTCAGCTTTATTTGAAGTAGAACAAGAGGCTGTCATAAAGGGCAACTGTGGCATTTTTAAAAGGAAGATTTAAAGAATCCATCTGCCTGAGGAAAAAAAAAAACATGAAACAGAGGTGGAGGAAGTACTCAGATGTTTTACTTTTAAGGTTGATTTGAAGGGATCGATTGGGGGGTTGGAGGTGATGTTGGTTGCAAAATGCAATGTAGCCACTAGATGTCACTAAATATCACACACTGAACCTGTAAAAAATTGAGCAAAGTAAAGGGTATACAGTATATTACAAGGAAATGCCATTGGTACAATCCTACAATCCTACTTATACAATTTTGCTTGTAATATTTAGATTTCTTTGTTGCTGCAATAACATAATAATAGTGTCATATTAGCCACATATGAGACAACAAGGATGAGTAAATTTTCAGATTTCAGCCTTAGATTGATACTGTTACAACACTTATGATGTATTGATCATTTAGATGAAGGGAGCTCTAATCATTTTCATACTCTAAATTATAGATGATAAGGTCATATAAAAGCACTGCAGTTTAAAGTCATAAGACTTGTGTTTAAAATACAAAAATGCCCTGAATGGGCCTTTCTTTTATTTTTAGCCACAGTGTTTTAACTTTTTTTGAGAAAGATACAATATTCATCAGGAGGACGAGGTCTGACCATATACCCGAATGCAATATTTATTGTGCTGAAATCACACCAAATATTTAATTTATAGTTACATTATTTTGTAAACCCATTTCTTCCTTACCACTGTTACATTGCCCACTGAAAGCCTCCACAGCCAGTGGGAGCCGGTAAATTCCTTCACATTTGCTCTGCAGTCATCCTCCACCTTGCACTCCACCTTTCACACAATATGTTTAAACACCAGTGAGTCAGTCCGTCCTGCTATTCTTGCCCGTAATCCCATGATATATTCGGATTTCAAATTTAAACAAAACTTAAAGTTGTACAATGAACAGTTACTCATCAGTGTTAGCATAAAAACTAAGTGAAATTACCAGTGAGATCATGAAAAGTATGCTCTTAATGATGTGCTGTTTCTACTTTATATATTTCAGTGGACAGACAGAAGCAGTGTAAGCTTTTAATGAGGTGAGGCAATGAATTAAGAGTTTTCACAGGTTAAGAAAGACTGCACTCTCCCTTTAAGTTTGCAAGTGTTTTCACAGAGCCTGTGAAATTCAAAACAGCCCAAGAGATGTGTGTGTTTGGTGCCACTGATGTGGTTTTGGAGAAGCTTCTGCTTCTACTGATGTGAGAAAGAAGAGACAGCATCAGTTTTCATGCTTTGATGAAGGATGAACCTTTCATTTTTAGCCATTTGTTCCACTACTTGTTTGTTAGGGATGACTTGACTAATACTTCAATTGCTAGTTGAAAAGGATAGAATATCACATCGTTCTGAACTGTCTGCTTTATCAAAATTTATCGTCTCATAACAAAATACTCCTGAGGGTAACAGTCCATTTCCAATAACTTGTTAAGTCTGTCAGGATAAAAAAAAAACATTAGGCTGTGGGAAGTCACCGATCAAAAGAATAGAGATATATCAACTACTGTCTGTCTAATCCACACCCTCAGCTTGGGTTGAGAATAGATTTCTACTCATGTTTATTACTCTGTGTGTCAGGGGTGTAGGTTTAGTCTCAACACTTGTAACCAACAAGATATGTAGGCCTATATAAAACCACTTGGTTGATACAGAATTATGTATTTTTTGGCCAATTTTAAACAACTGACTGAAGCGGGGTTTTCCCTTGATTAGCTTAGGTACATTGTGGGCTCCAGCCTTTTCCCTAAGTTTGTGGAACACTTAGGGCACTTTCACCCCTACCACATTTCATCTGGACTTTTGGACTTTTCATTTTGAGTCAAGCTAAATTTTCAGGTGTGAACCCCCAGGTGGCTGGTTTTTGGTCCAGCCAAAAGAAGTGGTGTCGGTTCAAATCAAATTGAACCATGGTTCTGTTCACCTACAATGTGAAAACGCTTTTTGGATAGTTTGCACATTTGGACCAATCGCAGGATGTTGCACAAGGCTGTCACTGTGAAACACATAAGAAGAAAAACAAATGGAAGTCGGAAGAAGGTCGTTCCCTCCCAAAATTGTTGTGTGAAAGTAAAACTAAGCAGACCAAATGTAAAGACTGTTACAAAAACATGAACTGTCTGAACTTTCAGGTGTGAAAATGGCCTTTGGTGCATGGTTGGGGAGGATGGAGAAAATGTAATGTTTTTCAATGAAAAATACATAATTTCAGTTAATTTTGTGCCATGATTGTTATTATCTGTGTACAAATATTTGGAAAAGCTAGAGAAGAACAAGCTTAAAAACAAAACTTGCTAAAGAAGTCTAACTGTGAAATTAGTTAGTTAGTTATTAGTTATTAGTTAGTTTTAGGGCTGCAAGTAACGATTACTTTCATTCATTATTTTCTCGATCAATTGATTTGTTGTTTGGTCTATAAAATATCAGAGAATGATGAAAAATGTTGATCAGTGTTTCCAAAAGCCACAGATGACATCCTCAAATGTGTCGTTTGGTCACACCGCAAAGATATTCAATTTACTGCCACAGAAAAGGAAAGAAACCAGAAAATATTCACATTTAAGAAGCTGAAACTGGAGAATTTTGACATATTTCCCTTAAAAAATTACTCAAACTGATCAATCAATTAGCAGAATAGTTGTTTATCAATTTAATAGTTGACAACTAATCAATTAATCATTGCAGCTCTGGTAGTTTTGATTCTCTCCATTTTCCATTCATTTGGCTTACGTGCTGCCCGAATTGGCTTGGGTGCTGCACTTAAGCCTTATCATGGTAGGGAAAACCCTGACTGAAGGATCTAATTTAAAAAAGTTGTTCTGATGATGTTGATGCCTCTTTTTAATCCTATATTTCATAATTAGTATACACCTGCCTCCTCATCAGCCTGCTCTACTTCTCTAACCTACTGCTGTGCTTCCTGCATCCAAATTTCGAATAAATAATTACATTTTCTGACTGAAATTCATCTTAGAATTTCTGCCTGTTTTAGGTTTACTCCTGCTAGCCACCTGACTGTTAGTCTACAGGTAAGAGAAGGCTAATTAACATGGTATCTAACACCACTTAATGGTATTTTCCACAATGAAATTTAAAAATTTAAATGATGTGGTTTCTGACTTAGATTTTTATCTTTTACTGATGCTCTGGGTGATGAAAAACTCCTGATGTCCCTTCTCTTTTTCAGTGGTGGTATGACAAAGTATAAAACATGTTGACAGTGACATATTTATGTTATGTGTGCTGCTGTGTGCAGTGCACGCAGAGGAAAATAGTACTTATTGTAACTCCAGTTCTATACATGTGTAGCGCTCTAAAAGACTTCACCATTTGGAAGATAAGATAATACAAATGACAACTTTGTTCCTCCAAAATATCGGTAGGGACATGTACCTACCGTCAATATGCAAATCTACACCCTTGGGTGTAAAGTTACCTTGACTTTAATACACAGAGACTCAATAAATCTTGAGAATATTGTAACTATGTCAGAGATGATTGGTAAAACAAAGACAACATCATGTTTCATGATCTAAGAGACTGGAATAGGCGTATTATCTTCTCCATGATAATCTAATTTGTCTACAGATAGAATACCATGTTATTAAAATTAATTTGCAAATGATCCTTCACACTGGCACTCTGCATTATAAGACCCTGTATTATTTGCAAAAGCTTATTCAACATTCTCGAGATGCTGATTGAATCTTTGCCACACTGTTCTCTTTAGAACCATGTTCAGCTGACTGATAGTGGTGGACCATAAGGGCCTCGACAGAAAACACTGGCAAGCTGCAGAGACTGAGGGACTCCTTGATCCAATAATGGTAATTCCCCCAAGAATGGCTTTCTGAAGCGATTTTTGTTCTCCCACACAGTATTGACTTATTCCTTTTCATTCTGTACATGGTGTTCCCACACAGAAACACTGCCACATGATCTCATCTATTTAGACATGATAGCTTTTCAGGGATGTAGGATTAATGTTATTATATCAAGACCACCATGTGGCCCATCGTGGTATATAAATGTCCTTATGTGCTTCATTTCAGAAGCAGTCCATTTTGAAGAAGAACCTGGCCAGACTCCCAATGAGAGGCATGCATTATTTACATCCCACGGTAGGTTTTTTCATTTGTCCAGTTCATGTGATTTGCCAGTGAATGATAAGCACCTGAAGGTAAACACCTGCTAAATAAAACTTGGCCAATTTTATAATGGCAGAATAAAATCCTGTCCACACTAATGAGGATGTTTTTCTAAATGGATATTTTTGCTAACAAGACTGTCATATCTAATATGCAAAAATCTGAAGAATGTTCTATCCATGTCAGTAAGTTAGCATTTAGTATTAGCCCACCTGTCACCCCTATGGCCACTTTTGCCTCCAAAAAGTAGTGTTGTAGTCAAGACCACAAGTCCAAGTCATGACTGAGACCAGTGTATCAAGATCGAGCGATCGACCAAGACTTTGAACGGTTGACACCAAGTCACAACCCAGACCAGACCAGATACACAGCAAGGGCATTATGGGAAGTTTTTTCAAATGTTACAGAGGTTATGTTATAATATGACCAAATCAAATCATTTTCTTAACATAGCACTAAGGTGTGTATTTTGCTTTTAAGTTTCCATTGTGTAGCCGAACCAAGAGTTGGCAAAACATTTTACACCTGAAAAAAAGACTTTTATTTTCCCCACACAGCTATTGTGTTAACAAACAAATCAGATGGTGCAGAGGCAATTTGGTGATATTCTAGCAGCTGTGGTCTTGACCAGTCTTGAAATAGTACGAGTACTACTACTCGAGTACTACAACACTACCAAAAAGCCAAGATGGTGACGACCAAAAATGCAAACTCTTGGCTTCAAAACCAGTAGGTGATGTCACAGTAGCTCCAACCACTTCTTATGTATGTAATCTATGACCGCAGATAATACACTGACTTCAAAAACATTCACACTACTCTGCATTTGCCTTTGTTTTAGTGTGGATTTGGCCCAAATGTAGAGAAAAATGTAAAATGTATAAATTTACAAATGGTATATGATAATGAAAATAGGGCTAGTACCAGTACCATCCAGAAAATTGTGTTTTTTCAATCTTTCAGTATCTAAAATCAGAAACTCTGAGCTGAAATAAAGGATGTATCTGAGGATCTTATTCTTGCAAAACTATGAACATAAACCAAGCAACAGGAATATTCCATCACCTCCACCATATTCTGTACTTAGGATTTATATGTCCATGATTCTTAGAGGCCAGTAATAACAGGTATTCCTTTTGGGAACAACCATAATCTAAAACCCCCACAACCCCTGTTCCTGTGTTGCCACTATATAATGTAGCAGCTTGAGGGAATAAAAGAAAAAAATACCCAGGCCTTTCATGGTAATAAGGAGGTAAAGCCCAGTAATAAATCAAACAGACATAGATACAATTGAAATCCTGAATGAATTTCAACCACGAGGACCATTCAAAATATTAAAGCCTGAATCCTAATCCCACGCTCCGGTGCACAGTGAGGGACAACACGCAAAGAGATGCAATGTTTTTTTGGTTGGCCTGAGCCTGTTTACTTGTACTTGTTTTATTTATTTTCACTTCAATGCTTGCTGGCACGGGCCCGATTTCCAAACATAGCAGTGTAAATAGTGCATTTTTTGGGGGTGAGTGGGCTGGATGTTTCAAAAAAAGAGAAGGGAGATGCCATCAGCTAAGAGGTCGTATAAAAATATCTCAGTCATGTTCACAAGATAATGGGTTTAAAAAAAAACAAACTCTGGTGTCTGTTAAGAGTAAATTGCTTTAGACTCACTGTCAATGTACCTACATGTCTGTCAAGATAATGATGATACGCTACACAATGTCTTAGCTGGCCTATTTAAAAATATACTGCCTACAATATGGAATATATCTGCTTTTTTTAAATTGTAAACTTAAGGTTAAAAAGCACCAAAAGTATGAGCTATATAACTGAGCAGATGGTAAGATACTGTAGAGTGATATCCTATTTTGAAATGCAGAATTGAGAAAATAATGGCAATTCAAATTATTTCTGAGTTGTATTTTATTGTAAACAGTATGAACACAACATATTTAATATTTTGTCCGGTCGACTACATGTCATTTGTATATATACATCCATTCATCACATTCAGGCCTGTAAGACATTCCGAAAAGAATTTGGACAGGAGCAACTTAGGGCAAATAATGAGTTAAAATTATAATAATGTGATTTGAAACAGGTGGCATGAACAGGTGATAATGTGAACAGAATATGAACAGCAGAACAGAATAAAAAGATTCACGGAATCTGGATGTAGAGTTCAGTGTGAAAAGGGCAAGGGTTCAAGTCTAAGCTGAACATCATGATCTCTGATCCCTCAGATGACACCGCATCAAGAACCTTTGTCAAACACTACAATTCAGATTTAGAGACACAAATGCCAGTTCAAATTTACTGAGTCAAAAGGAAGCCTTATGTTAACTGTGTCCAGAAGCATTGTGGGCTTCTCTGGACTTGAGGTATCTGGGATGGACCATCACTCAGTGGAAACGTGGATTGTGTTCAGACCAATCAGTATCCAGGTCTTTGTGAAGAAATGGATGCCGTGTGATCCGGACCAAAGACGAAAAGGACTATCCAGACTGTTACCAGCAACAAGTCCATAAGCCAGGGTCTGTCATTGTCTGGGGTTGTGTCAGTGCAAAGGTCAAAGGTCATTGTCACTTCTGTGATGCTCCATTTATGATGAAAAGTAAATTTTTGGATCAATACATGCTGCTTCAAGATGACAACTTTTCCAGTGACATCCATGAATATTTCAAATAGACCATGTAAAACCACACTGAGCCACATTACAAAGACCTGGATGACGAAGAACAGGGTGTGGGTTCTGGACTGGTCTGATGCAGACCACACTGGTCCTCAATAGAGAATGTGTGGAGCATCTTGAAGACCCTGTACTGTTGAAGACCTTAAGACTAGTTTACATGAAGAATGAGACAAAATTAACCTGAAACACTTTTTTTGGAATATTTTGCAAAAGTTTATTTTGATAAAACAGTAACATTAATGAGTGGAAATGTCAAATAAGATTCTGTTGTATTGATTTCAGTGTAATACAGGTCAATTTCCTAATCACTGATTTCATTTTGATCTAACATACAGTCCCTGCTTTTTCTTCTTTTCTTCTCTTTTGAAATTGTAGTTCACAACATCTAAAGCCACATGTGAACTTTGTAAACCTAATGGCTTGTTCAATTATTGTCTTGACTTGTACAACAATACAAAACAATAAATAACAGCATCTTTTTCTATAGTTCTATAGCCGTGGAGAGGGTTGATCGCATGAGTCCTTTATTTTTCCATTAACTTACAATCGCATCATCTTGAAGGGCAGTACTGCCACTTGAGGAAACGCTCTTCTTTTGTTTTTAAAACTTTTGTTCCACCAATTACAACAATCTTTCCAAGATGTGACATCATTCAACACAGTCCGCTGCCTGCAGAGTCCATCTGTGGAAAACAGTAGCATCAGCCCTGGTAATGACCATATTGTTGTCGGTGCCGAGGAAAAGGGATAGGAGGGATAGACAGAGTGACAGAGTGAGAGAATCAGTTGAGCAGAAAGGATTATGTCAAGGTTACTGTGATGTACAAGATCAAAACTCTGAGACAGAGATGCTTCCTTTAATCTTACAGTACTTGGTAGAGTTTTGATTTCTTCTCCCAACTTTTGTATGAGCTGGCATTTTTTTTTTTTTTTTTCACAGTCTTTCTTATTGTTTTACTCAAAGGTAGTTGTTAAAGTCTAAACAGAAGTGCAAAAAGAATGAAAAGTGAAGCTTGTGCACGAATAAAAAAGGTTCAGCAAAAGCACTTCATTTTCATTTACTGTTATGTGTAGTGGTATAAAGAGATTTTCTGACAGCAAGTCTTTTGGCTGGGAGATCAATTTATTTAATTTTGTGTCGGCAGGAGATGGACTGACCCTGGAAGAAATCCTCAAAAGGCTCAAATGAGGGCAAGAGGGAAATAAACACCATTTATGTAATTTCTCCTAACATCACAATGATGCAGTTAAGGTAACAAAGTATGCTCAGCAGTAACACAGTATAAAGTATAAAGTTATTCCCAGGGTTAATATACTGACACACTGAAAATATTTGCAAAAACAACTACCATACTCCAGTCTAACATATTTAAAAGCTTCGGGCACCACAAAGACTGCACTAACTCTATATTCCCATATGAAAGTTTGCGTCATCTTAATTATTAACCAATAACTGGAGCATATCAGCAAATGGAGCGTGATTGTCTTAATAGAATATGATTGCTGGCATAATAGCACTGTTAGTGCACTCTGTAATTGTGATGAGGCAGTGAAACGAAAATGGATCTAATCAAAAACAATCTCTTAATTCACTTTAATCTCAAGAATTTGATGGGACATAGTGCCGGAAGCGAACGCACGGGTGAGTGACATGAGCATGTGTTTGAATCTAATTAACTGTGTGATGTGAGAAGTAGCACTGATGAACTAGTGAGACTGTGTGGGGCCAAATTGAATGGAAATGATTGTGAGTCTACCAAACAAAGCACGCGGCGAGTAAGAAAACACTGTTCAAGTGCAGAGTCAAAACAATAGCCTAGAAAGCGGAAAATAAAGTCTTTACTTACTGAAGGAAAACCACACAGCATATGGCTGAATTATCACCTTGACATTGTTGTTTGCATTGGCGAATGCCGCCACGGCTCAAAAGATGATTTCATCTTTCATCTCACAAGGAAACTTTTCTTGTAGATTGTTTACAGTTGATGAAACACTTCATCACATTCAGTATCCTATAATGAAATCTCCAACAATGCTCTCTCAATCTACATATAACACATAACCGAACAAGGTCAAGGCAACTGAGCAGTAAAAAAGAAACGAGTGCTATTGTCAGTGCCCCAGATGCAGCTTATTGTATGCCATTCATTTGCTGCTGAACTCAATTTGCCCCCTAATAACTGTCAGTCACCCTCCAAATAAAACAGCATTATGTTGATGATTTCTATGTACTGTATATGGTTTGCGGAATAGTGAAAATAAAAAACACAGCTTTTCATTCTGCAATCATTTTATCTTTATAACGATCCAAAACAAGCAAGAGTGCCTCATTTCCATACTCAAAAATGTAACTTCTGAATATCAGTCTGTTGCTCAAGTCATTTGTTTCTTTCGACCCAATATGTGTGTGCATGCATATTTATATGGACATGGATATGTCTATCTGTATGGTTTATGTAAACATGGAAGCAGGGGGCCTTTTGTCTCATATATGCTGTCTTCTAATAATAGTAATAATAGTAATAGTAATAATAATAATACTAAAGTTTTTTGCTTTTGCTTTTTACCTTTGTTTTTCTTTTTTCAGATGTTGCTTTGTGTAGTTGTTTCTGTATACTTAGGAGTATATACATATATGTAAATGCATTTTTCAAAAAAAATCTTTACCAAAATTAAACTATCAGGTAAAATACTGGATGATGTCATGGTTTTCGTACAATATGCGGTCAACTGAGCACTGAAAAATAGTGATTTGTGTTTTTGATACATAATATTCACATTTTCAGTTGTCTAAGCAAAGAATAACAATACAAATGCAATCAGTTTGTGACAAAAGAACCACATCCGGAAATGATATGGACTCTTTGCCGTCAATGAATTTTTGCATAAACAAAAGTCACACCCTATACTGCAGTATCACAAGGACAGAAAACTGACAAAATTTAAATCTGAGCAATGTTACCATCCATCCAAATCTGACTGTTATGCTTATAAATCTCTGGAATCAGGACAGTGGTTCAGAAATCAACAGGCTTTTTACAGCGGACATTTTGACTTGTAAGTTAAGTTAGGTTAGTCCTTATTGTCCCCTTAGGGAAATGTGTTCTCTGCATTTTACCCATCCTAGTGCTCTAGAGGGAATCCCGTTAGGCCATAGTGCCTTGGGCAGGATATTATACATGTTTTTGATGGCAGGGGAAACTGGAGTGTCCAGAGGAAACCCATGCAAGCATGAGGACAATGTGCAAACCCCAGAGACGCCCTGGCCTGACCAGGGATTGAACCCTGGACCTTTTCACTGTGAAGCGATAGTGTTATTCAATTGCAAGGCTTTAAACTGATACTGTTGTTTAACTGTTACACCTGTGTGTTTTCAAGTCAAAATGTCTGATATGAACAGGTCTAATATGCCAGATATCATAACAAACACATCCTGTCTTTCAGGAAATATTATACTAGCTAAATATTCAGGCTTGATGTGAATTTAAATTTTAAATTTTACCCTTAAATATTTATAGAACCAAATATTTTGCATAGCTGTCTACTTTGATCATTGGAAAAACATTAGACCAGGGACAAATTAATTGTAAAACTTTATAATGTACAGCTATTATAATAATGTGTACAACTTATACTATAGGTTGAATTCACATCTGGATACTTTGTATAATATGGCAGTCAATGTAAAACAATTTGTCAATTTGTTTAAGAATTGTTGCAGCACAAACTGCGAAGACGGCTGAGGCGAATACACCTGAGATGGGACGAATTTCAGTGGCAGTGGTTTGATAGAATGAAACCTCTTGATTCAAGTCAACTTTAACCTTTTGACCTGTTGTATAATGTTCTGTTCTTTTCTATTGTCATGTGTATGTTGTTAGTTGTAATGTTCTGTTTTTTGTTAGCTGCCTATGGGACTATACGGATGTAAATTAGCAGTCTCTGCTATAATGAGACATGTTTACATCTTGTATAACGTTAATACAGATGTTCATCAATGTGTACTGTCCCTATTAAAAAAACAAACAAACAAATAAATAAAATACTCATGGAACTGTGACCAACATGCATGTGTTACTGTGTGTTCCAACCAAATGTGAAGGGAATTACTCATGCGGCGGGATCGCATACAAACTCAATGTAAAGGCGCAAAAACACATCAGCAACACAAATAGATGCGAAAATGCGTCCACCAATTCACATGAAACCGATTTGTGAAAGTCAATCAGAATTGAGATTCTCTAGTACCATGAATCAAAAATACAGTTTAGTTATTATGGAGAGTGGCAACTCTGTTTTTACAGGGATAGAAGTTCAGCTGTCTTTTCCACCTCTTTTACCTCTCGACCATACTCAGAGCATCTCTCTGTGCATTTATCTGTCTTTGAGTTAAACGGTTATCAACATCAACCCAGTAACCTACTTTACTCACGGTGTTAAAATCTAACAAATATAACATAAATAAAATATGTGTGGAACTGAACTGTAAACATAATGGGACAAAATACAGAGCGATTCTGTATTACTGTATGAGAGAACAAGTAGCTAACATCCATGAAGTTTGCTTCTACAACCTGCTAACTGTCCCAACATCCCCTCAGCACTCTGGATTAATGTCAACGTTTGTGTCTGTGTTCACCTGGAGCTCAGTAATTCAACTTCTGTGACAGGATAAGAAACAGACAACTGGAGAATGAAACTGTAGGACGACCTGGTAAGTCCTGAAAATATGTATCTGTTACTTGATTCCAGCCAGTGGTTGTACTTTACTATGAACCGAGTTAGCAATAGTGTAGCTACTGCAGTGTTAGCTCCCATTGGTTGTTAAGGGGCGATTATTCATGTCTTACAAAATAATCCAAATATTCCAGCAGCTGTACTCGAGTGAGTAACGTGAGGTAAAAGTTTGCTTCGTTTTTGGTCTGACTATAGCATTAGACTTCATTTTAAAGGGAAGATCTTCTAGTTTCTGTGTGTAACATGTGGCTGAAACACAATGTGAACTACATCAGTCTAAACATCTGTAACCCTACCCTGAAATGTTTTGCTGGTGACCTAAAAGGTTGGATGCCTCTTCACAGTTGGACGTTCTAAAGTCTCCTCTATGCATATGGAAGGATAAAGTACACTCATTCATCTATAATTTCTACCCTTTCCTTGTCTTTTAATATCACATATTTCCTGTTAGACAAGATGTCAGTATTACAGAGGACACATGCCTTCACAAGTCAGTGGCAATCTATAATATCATTGCTGCTTCACGGCTTCAAGTCTGAAAATGAGAAACATGTCATTACTTGTTAAACCCACTTATCAGGCCTTTGCTATTTTAGCCCCTGGAGATCAGAACAACCTTTCTGCAGATAACAGGCTAGCTAACTCTGTGCCCCCTTTCTTTCTTTCTTTCTTTTCCTGAAACTCCCTTTTGAATATAGTCATCCATTTTTCCCGGGAAAGAAAAAATACATGATACCGTCAATTTGACAACATAACCATCAATTGTGCCGCGTGAGGATTAATTCTAAACTTCTTTCACAAGTAGTGGAATTTCTTTCCATCCAGCGATTGACTCCACATGAAGTTATAATACTAAAAAAGCTACTTAGCATTTAATGTGCACAGTGGTCTCAGACCGTAATGGTCTGTTGGATCACTACACAAACAGGTAAACAGCCAAAATAATGAGGCAAATAGAACACAGAGGCTTTTTGAAATTCACCTTGTGTATCTAATTGTTTTGCATTTCAGTGTTTTGCTGGAAGTAAACTGACTCAGATGTTCTTGCAGGAGGCCTAAAATAAATCTTTTTTTGTGTGTGTATGTTTTTGTGTACCAGGTCACACAAAAGGCTAACTCTGTGTGCTGACTGCAGGACAGAGGAGTAGGTAAATAAAAGTACGTCCACTGAGGTGTTCCGGAAAGATGCTGTGCACTGACTCATGCTGCGCACAGTGGAAAATTGCAAATATCTCAACCCCACGCCATTTGTGATCACAGTTTTTGTCTCCGACTTTGCCTGTATTTATCAGTAAAGTGACAAATACGATCTCAAATCAGAAGTTGAGATGGTGTGTTAAAATAAAATTGAAACTGAAAACACTGATTAGTCAATTATCTTTGAACTGTATCCCACTGAAAACAATACAGAACATTATTTGATGTTTCAACTCATGAAGTGTATTGTTTTTGATTCTTGCAACACATTCCAAACAAAGTTGTGACAGTAAAGCATTTACCACTTTGCAACACTTAAAAGACATTCAGGGAAGTGCTTCAGGTGAAATTTTCTTCCTGCAAACAAAAAGTCTTAAGGTGTTCAACAGTACACAATCTTTTCAAATCACGTTATTTCATTATTATAACTAATTTTTAGCACTAAATTGCTGTGGTCTCAACTTATCCTTGAATGTGTTGCAGTCTGGATGTGAGGAATGGATGCATATTTACAAATGAAATGAAGTGTGTTCATACTATCTACAATGAAATACAACTCATATCACTGCTTTCTTTTTTAATTTGCATTTTCCATGCCGTCCCAACTTTTTCTAATTTTTGATTTGTTTTATTTCATTAACATTCATTTAAGTAACTGTGACCTACACATATTTTTAAAAAGTTATAGGAATAAAACTTGCTTTATACTGTTTGTTATTTAGAAGAATTATTCTCATTAATATGTTTGGTTTGCTTGCATTTTTTGCTGCCCACTTGTGGAACAATAATTCTGTCTTGAGGCCTCTTCACAGTCCACCCACACAGATGTTTTCAGTTATTCTGCCTGATTGGACCTTTTCCCAGGATTTTATTTATTTTGTGTGTATGTGTGTGTGTGTTTTGCTCAAATCTCTGACCTGCCGATATTCGTTTTGTTGCACCTGTTAGGCCATCTTAACTAACAGGTTTGACTATACGGAGCTTTGGAGACCTCCAACCTTATCTCCATACAACCTTAATAACCTAAAAAAGGTTTAATCGGCTAAAATGGGTGGGTGGACGAGGCGTTTAAAGCATAAAATTCTAAAGCCTTGTCAAAATGCAGAAAGCATCGGAAAAAAATCCTTGTGTGGGTTAAAAGTCAACAACAGCATAGTCAGCAGCAATATGGCAACACGTACAGCAATGCAGTGTACATTTCTGAGTATTAGGTCAGAAATGTACGGACATATTTAAATGGAATAGTTAGTAAGGTTATGTAATATGAATCACCACATCAGCTCCTCTTCAGAGCCTGTTGCTCTTGTGGCGATGCTGTATTGCCAGTCTCATGGGAGAATGGCACAGACGTCCCACACAGTGAATTAGTCAGTACTTAACCCTGACAGTTTCTTCTAGCCTCCTGTTTCTCCTCTAATTACCATTCCTTGCTTGCCAGTAATTAAGTCATCCCACAGCGGGGGCTTTTTACCACTAGGTTGGAGAAAGGGAAGTGGCATGGAGTCCCTCCCCTCCATCGGTCCCTGTTGATTCCTCCTAAACCTACAGCTGAGAAATGCAGATCAACATCCAGCTTCAGCACTGCTTCGTGATTGTAATTGCAGCGTCGCTCCACTGTGACATTTAGTTTTGCGTGTGTTAAGTGTGTGTGTGTGTGCGTTTGTCTCTTCAAAACCAGCCAAAGCAGAGAAAACAATTTTATTTCATTCATATGTGATGTTCTACTGTCTATTTTGCACAAAACATTAACAAGGTTTCATTTGGTTTTCATGTTCATCGGTTATGATGGTGATGTTTTCAGCGCCCCCTCACACACACTAAAGACTGCTTACTAAAATTGCATGTGAAAATTATGTTTCTAATGGAAAATAATTGCACAGTTGGTGCACAACCGCAACTCCAGGGATTGAAGCTCTGCTGGAATTTCAGCTTCCCTGATTGGCTGAGACAAGTGCACGAAATCCAAGCGCTGGAAGTTGTTAGTGCCTCTGTAAGCAAATGGGAATTCATATCAACTGGCAGAGCACAAGGTAACGGCCACAATCCTCTTTGGTGACAGCTTATTCAGCTGAGCTGTCTCATCAAAATAACGGAAATAACGGCTCATAACGGTAACAGAAAATGTGCAAAATACTGCATATTTTACATCAAGTTTTTCTGATGTATATCATTTGAATGCATGTTGTGGTTGAGAATTTTTCTGGTATTTATTTCAGCAATGATTACCTTTTCAGTCTTTGAAATGTCAGGAAATATCTTGATTTTATCATATGACATCATATCAACAAAGATATGTATTATGTATAGACAATGGGAATAGGTTGCATGATATCATTTTTCTGTTATCTTTGAGATAAAAGTAAAAATACATTTCTTCCTATTAGTAGTATTAGTAGTTGATTAATTCTGTTGCCTTTTCTAATTAAGAAACTGCCTTTTCCCTTCTCACTTACTTAGACTAAACCAGGGTCTGGTTTCACAAAGATAGACTAGACTCCTTTTGTCATTTATTGCCACTGGTTAGTTTAACCCAGTGCTTCTCAATTATTTTCTGTTACGGGGGGGGGGGGGGGGGGGGGGGGGGGGGGGGGGGGGGGGGGGGGGGGGGGGGGGGGGGGGGGGGGGGGGGGGG
>JAPQRN010000005.1:37297856-37326271 GCA_037367275.1 Coranthus polyacanthus | reverse complement strand
GCCACTGGTTAGTTTAACCCAGTGCTTCTCAATTATTTTCTGTAACGCCCCCCCCTAGGGAGAAGAAAAACTTCCGTGCCCCCCCACTCTCTGCTGCGACTATAAACAGTATAATTTGTCTATGATTGTCGGCAATATTGGGCATGTTTTCGCTGAAAATACTCAAGCGGCTTATCAGCGTGACTGGGGTGTAATGTCATTAAGTGACGCCTTACTTTATTTGGCTTCATGCTGTCCGCTGCCAACATTTTTAGACACAGTAAACATACCGGTCTTTCCTCGTCTCCCACCGTAGTTACAGTAAAGCCTAGCGCTACATACGCCTCATCATATTTCCTTATCTTAGCTTTCAGGAGACTTTTGTTTGTCTCCTTGTCTCCGTCTCTCTCCGCTTTTCTTTTCCTCACTGTTAAAATTTTTTCCATGGCATCTCTTGAGGGTTTCTTCATTGTAATTCATATCTCCCGCTCTGTTCTTTGTGCGCATGCTCAGCGCAAAAAAACCCATAGACACCATAGAGCTAATACTGCGCACACTCTGACAATGAGAGCACCAATGACACCTACTGTAGTGGATGTGCAATTACACTGTATTCTAATACGGCAAAAAAAAACATCTTCCCGCGGGCTCACATGTGCCCCCCTCTGGCATTGCACCGCCCACTATTTGAGAAACACTGGTTTAACCAAAGATGATCTGACTAAAGACAGAAGAACTCTGGAGTCCTATGGGAGAAGTTGCTCAGTTCCCTCAATAAACTAGTACTTTGTGAAAACAGTTGGTTTCTGTGATCTTTAACCACTGACTAGCAGATTATGACGCTACCTGATAAGATCTTAAGTGAAAAATATTATAATTTTGTGAGACAAGTGGTAGACTGAGGTGCTGCCATGTAACCGAACACACATGCACCTATATGACTCTTTTCTTCTTTAAACCATTGAAACCAAGATTAAAAATAACGAAACTCACCAAGCATGTTAGGAATCTCCATTGCCACAGCTAAGAAATCTGCTCTACTGAACCACGCCAAAAACAATAAAAAAGCTAAATGACAACAGTACAATAATAGTACAGTACAAATCCCAAAAATGCAAAGCAGTCAGAGGGAGTCTGATTATTGATTAAAAATCCTTTATTTCATCATGGGTAGGCCAAATGAAGATGTACTCAGTTTAAAACTCATCAACTTATATGTAAATTATATCACAGAGAGTTCACCAAACGGTAAACCCAATTCTTTTTTTAATTTGTTAGTATGTTCGTTTTTCCCCTAAAGCAAAACTGATATTGGTCTAACACTACAGCCCAATCTAAAACACCTTTATGAAACTGGCCCCTGGTCTTAGGTCTGTAAAGAGTTGGCCTCACCCTCTTACTGCTGGAAAATAACTACGAGTAATGTGTTGTCACCCACTGAATACTGGTAGATATGCTTTTTTTTGTGTTTGTATGTGAACAAAAACAGAAAAATGATGTGTTACTTTAAGATATTGCTTGTCCCCTGAATCCTTATCTTTTATAAAGTGGAAATATTTTGACAGATTGTAAACATGTGATTTTTCTCAGTGCAGCTATGATGTGATGCCAGCTTTAATAATTAATGGCTTTTGTTGTTATTTTTTGGTTTTTGTGCGTAAGGCAGACATGCACTTCAGTATCCGTGTGATTCATCTGAGCCTTCCCGACTGCTGTGTACGGCATCTCTTCCTCACCTTGACTATGACCTCGCTGCCACTACTTGTCTGCTCCATCCTGCCTTGTTTTGATACTGAACTCACTGGACCCCCTTCCATGTCTCCGGCACTTACATACATTTTCTTTATCACACACTTTCAGCACCCTCCTGTCTCACGGCTTAATGGCATCTCAGACCCCTCGATGTCTCTGTCCTCTTTCTTTAGTCTGTTTTATCCCTCCTGGCTTCCTCACGACTGCTTCTCTCCTCTTCCTTTGGCTACAGCCTCCTGAATTAAACATCGCTGCAGCCTCTCTCTCTCTCCCTCTCAGCAAATCTGCCGACTACATCAAATCTGCCTTCCCTCGTTCTATCCAATTACAGATGGCTCATCCAAACTAATTCAAGACCTGGGTCAGACAAATGCTACACCTTGTTTCTGTTTAAAACAAATGGGGCCGAGATCAGCACTGACAGACGCTCCACACACGTGGATATGTGTTTTGCCCGTTGCTCGAAGGATGTTAACAATTGCATCATGGCATCAAATGATGCTGTATTTAAAATGAATTGAAATGAAAAATTAGTGAAGTCTGGAACGGGAAGTGAGAGTCTCGGGATGCAAGGCTATCTGTTTCATGAGCAGTTTAAATTAGAGGCTGAATAGAAGTAGCTTGCACATGCAAATCACAGCTGCATATTCATTCAAGATTTAATGCAGATCAAGTAGTTGTCTGCGGACTGATTATAGTTAGGAATAATTAATATCATGAAAGAAATATTCAGTTAAAGATCATAATGTGTCTGTATCAAACATAACCATGTCATGTTTTTTTCATTTTCAACACCCAGGGATGACCCAGGGAAACAGATAGAAGTCAATGTATGTCCTTAGACATCAGACAGTGACGACACTGCACAAGGTGATTGTTAAGTAGATAAAATCCTGAGTAGGAGGTGGTTGTGGTGGTTATTGTTTAACAAAAAAAAGTTTGTGGACCAGGGTTCATGTCCTGTTTCATGCATGTTTATTTTTGCGTTATTTGTCTTTGTCTTATTTTAGCCTTTAGCCATTTTACTTTAGTCTCTGCACATCAAAAAAACGACAGTTACCCTGTGCATTAAAAATGTTCTAGGGCTGCATCCCTATTCTTAAGCCACTTTTCCACTGCCGATATGGGCTTGACTCGCCTTGACTCGGCAGAGCTTTTTTGGCATTTCCACTATGTGAGAGCAGGGAGCACCAGGGACTATCAGATTTCAACCTCCGTTGAGGTTCCAAGCAAGCCGATGTGATACTATACGAGATACGTGACAGATTGATTGATCCAGAATCGTTGCTGCGTCAGTATGTATGTGTGTCATCATGTCGCGATGTGGGTTATTGAGCAAAGCTAGTGGGAAATTGTCGAAAATGTCAGAACAAATTTTCACGTAGGCTCTATTATGATAAACTGACAACAGATTTTAAGTATAAACAACTGGATCCTCACCTTAAAAAAAAACTTTATATAGCATTTATTTTCAGAAATTATGACTTTCACTCGTGAAGACAACACAACAATTGTTTACGTTGTGTTGCTATGATGACCAGCCATGCTGAGCAAATACTACACATGCAGTGGAGCTGCATGTTTTCTTTAGGGTTGGTGTATAATCGGGTTATAGTTATATTTACACTATTTGACCAATTATGGAGAGACACACTCCCCTATTTTGGACCAATGACTGAGTTATGATCTTTGTAGTATATGAGTGTTGTACATGGGGAAGTGCATGCAGAACTGGTGAATCAGTGCCTTGTATTGGATAATCTCTGTTCTCACAAACTGGTTTGAATAAATGTTTCCTGTGTAATAAATCAAGAGTCTTCCTCAGTCTTCAGTGTCTTTCTACACCTTTCTACATCAGTCAGGGCCCAAAATGGGTCACAGAGCTGTTTTTTTTGGATCGCCAATTGGCAAAGTAAAATACATGGCAATAAGATGTGAATTCATTTTCCTAATTAAAATAGTGTTTTATGGATGAGTATATAATATAAAATATACTAGAATGACAAAATGTAAAAAATAATGCAATAAGATGAAATCAATGTAAAAGAGACTTTAAGATACAGTGTTTTGGCAGCAGAAAAGTCATTCATATGTTCATTTGTTTTAGAAACTTTTGTTGGCATTATCTTTCTATCCATAACTGATGTTCCCACATATCAATTCAGCATTTAATTCAACATTGTTTAGATGGTCAATAAAAAAGTAGACATTACATCAATTCATATTTTTGTGAATTTGAGCCCTGAGGAGACATAAAATAGATATTTTGGGTCGTGAGCTGCAAAAGTTTGGGAACTGCTCTCGGGGTACCCTATGAATTGAAATGTGACACCCTGGCCAAGCGTCAGTATGTGTCAACTAGGGAGTGAAAATGTGTAGGTTTGTCTGTCTGTCCGCACAAAAACTACTGCATTGATTTTCATGAAACTTAATGAAAGGATAAGTCATGGACTAAGGATTGGAGCAGATTAATTAAAAAGGGGCAGAATTGACTGGAATTGTTTTTCACATTCTTTAATATTGGATGGAAAGCCACAGGCTAACGTATACCCTCTTGACACTAGCAGAGATATTTAGCAAAATTAATATTTCCCTCTACATTTTGGCCGCTCATCCACACGTAAACACTAAAATGGATTTTTTTTAAAACAAAAGTGGAAAATGGAGAATCTAGGAAACAAAAAACACCTAAATTTCCACATGTTTTGAACAACATTGTTGAACATTCACCTGACATGTCTATGCCTGAAACAAAAATGGTGGATATATGGGATATATATGTTTCTGTACAGGGTGGTTGGTGTCATCTGTGTGTGTGCTTGTGATTATGTTAGCACCAGAACTCCTTAACAAATAGAGCTAAGATGGTCAAACTTGGCAGTAAAGTTGATTATGACCTGCCCTGGTCATCCATTAATTTTGTTGTCAAAAGGTCACAGGATCCAATTAATTTAAAACCCTATACAGTCTACTATGCAGGCATGGTATGCCAATGTAGTGATTGAGACTGCATGCCCATTTAATTTGCATTTTATTGTGCATTTATGTTTATATGGATATAATAAAATAGAATTCTATTTAGTAAAAATCTCATATAAAATGAAATTGAGTTACCTATTATAAACAGGTGCTAGGTGTGGGTCAGCACCTCTTTTGAGTGTAGTCTAGTTAGCCCTGGCAATTACAAAGGGATGGTTTGGATTTTTTTTAAGTCAGTGTATTATTACTACCTAGCAGTAGATCACAGCCAAAGTTTATAAGTTAACTTGTTATTGATGCTCAGCTTCATGACAGGCTAAATCCTCTGCATCTGCTGTGTTACCTCATCAACATTGTCAACTGTCCAACAGAACTAAAGTTTTGAGTGTTTGTGGTCATTTTTAAAAAGGAAAATAT
The DNA here is from genome assembly GCA_037367275.1 of Coranthus polyacanthus. NCBI lineage: Eukaryota > Metazoa > Chordata > Actinopteri > Kurtiformes > Apogonidae > Coranthus > Coranthus polyacanthus. The sequence continues at coordinate 37,321,144 of JAPQRN010000005.1, read as the reverse complement.
CAGTTTAGAAACATATCTGTAGTAATGTAGACAGGGTATTAGAGCTTAGAATGATGACACCAGCTGGCACCAATTGACTAATTAGATCTAAAACCTTTGTTACCATGGTTACAAAGGTTACAGCCAAGGTGTCACCAACAATGAGGAGGAAAACATAGGTCATCATTTCTGGTTTGTTTGTAGTATTAATAATATTGTGGCTATTGGCCTTGGTGGATGCCTCCTCTTTTTGAGTGTCCTCCTAGTTTTATTTGTGGCAGTGGTGGCCTTTTTACTGATTTAAGTGTCATGTCTTGAAACATTCTGCTGGGGCTCTAACGTCTTTAATTAAATAAAGACCAAAAAATGTGTATTGTATTGTTAACACTGTGAACAACGTGATATGTTTTTTAAAATTTAATTTCCATGTATTAATTTCCCACAGGTCATCACAGAGCTGTGGATGGATTTTGGTGGTTTTGATGAGCCACAAGCCGACGGCGAGAGCAGCCCTCTATCCGGTCTCTACATTCATTCATCTCGTCATGGCCTCTCAAAGTGTGATCAATCAGAACTATGTATTTTCATAAATATTTTTTATTCTAAATAACAACCTCTATCTTGCGTCTTTGATTACAGCGCAGTGCTGATTTGAAGCCTTTAAAATGCATTAATGGGTACCAGATTTGCATTTATATTGGATTTTCTCTCCATCGCATGAGAACCTGAGATAGAGCTCTGTGAACAAAGACCAAACAGGGAACACGCATCATCTGAAACACATTCGACCCCCATAATAGAGTACAAGCAAGCGAATGAGAGATGCTAGTGTGAGCAAAACAGGCGGCATTTCACCAGTGACTGAAGCGCACATTGATGCACATTATTTAGCTGCAGGTCCAATGCAAGAGCAGTATGTGGTGAGCGGTGGCTTTCTTGTGAGTGATGATTGCCATACAGAAAATGTACACTTATGCAAACCATAAAATGGAAGAAAAAGAAACTGTGTTTGAAGACTACAGGTGTCGGCGATGCGGCGGAAATTTGTTATGCTAAAAACCCTCAAATCTAAAGACATTCGCCTTCAGGGAGAGGATAATTGGTGGCTTGTGGTATGTCTTTCCCCTTTAAGTGACAGTGACCTTTTCAAAGCACCAGACAAGAGGCTGGCACTTCCTGAATCTGTGTTTATTCTTTAAATTAGGCAGGGTGCCCATGTTATTAAAGATGGGGGCAGATTTGTTTGTTGCTGATCAGGTTGGCATTGTCCACCCGCCGCGCCTCCGGGGTAATCTCTCTTGATAAGAGAACTCGAAAAGGAATGGATGCTTTGTCTCTCTGCAAATCTGATTCAACCACTTTCCACCACTAAATCGTCGAGGCAGAGAAAGTCCCCGGGGAAATTTACAAAGCGATTCAGTCCTCATTGCTGGTTAGAGAGCACGGCTGGGCAATCATGTGCCAAGGAGGACCGGGTGTATATATGATTTAATTCCATCCAAACACTACACCAGCTGATGTCACTGATTCCTTCCCCTTTTCTCTTTTTCGATTATTTACTAATCACTGAAATTAACTGGTGGTCCAGGTTGGAATGAGATCCTTGCAAAAACACTTGAGTCTCTGGAGTATCCAGTTTTAAATACTGCATCAGATTACTTAACCCTTACATACTGGTCATATTCTACACATTCACTGTACAGAACGAGTCAAGTTTGACCCAGCTCAAAAATCCCTTCAAAACAAGTGTCTATACCAACTTCCATTTAGAATGTATAAAGAGCCTCTCTGACAATAATAAATGGGTGATTAATCCTTAATTAAGGTTTCAGAGAACAAGTAGAGTGTTTTTTGTTTCATGCGACTCATTTTAGGAAAAAAACTCATTACTATCACATAATATCATCTATTTTACCTAAGAAATGACCAGCCATGATGATTTTCATTGAAACATTTACAAATAGCCCATTCTACCTCAAAAATCATCATGTACTGATACTTGGCCATGAGCCCTTGGCATCCATTTTCAATGCCCGGGTTAGTCCTATAGCATCCATTTTTGATGTGTAAGGAACAAGATAGAAGTCAGTGTAAGTCCTCAGATATTGGACATTGCTGACATGGGCCAAGTGACATTGTTAAGTAGAAAAAACCTATGTAGAAATTTGTAGAGACCAGGGTTTGTATTGTTTCATGCTGTGCTTATTGCTTTTTCTGTCTTTGTCTTTTTTATTTATGCCATTCGCCAAACCCTTTTTGCCTGACCCTAACCCCAACTCTTTTTCTAACCATAACCCTAACCCTAAGTTGTTTTTTATCCCTAAACCAAACCAAACCAAACCGTGACCACTGCATTTTCTAGACATCTTTCGGACCACACATGGGTACCCTGTGCATCGAAATGTGACATCCTAGCAAAGCCTCCATATGTGATGAGTTGGGAGTGAGATTCTATAGCACTTGGCATACACTTTATTTGCACTTTATGTGTCTGCCCCCCCTCTGTTCAGGAACAGTCTAAATATGTAATTGTAAATGTTGCTGTTCAAGCTAAAAAGGACTTTCATCCAGTCCACACTATATTGCACTCACTGGTAAGACACCTTTATGGGACTCAGTTCAAAGAAAAAAGTGAAAAAAGTAAAAGGTGCCAAAATGTATCAAGACAATTTATCAAATTTAACTTTGTCTGACAGTTCCGCAGATGTGAAAGAAAAACTGTAATTCTTCTCATGTTTAAATTTGTAATGAAAAATACATCAAAACCTTACACTCTTAAAGCAAGATTTAATTGTCTTGTCACGAGGAAAGCGATATCGTGCACTGATGGCTGAATTTGACGCCACTAATGGTTTGAAAACAACTGGTGCCTCGCGGGCCCTGCGTCATTCCCAGCAGCACCCGACATGCAAACACACACTCCCTGTTTTAATAAATCACCGCAGCATCACAGGCAGTGCTCGACGGCTGCACGGCATCTGTGGAAAGCGGCTTCAGAAGTTTTGCCTCTGAGATTCGCGTCTCTGTGCAACATCCCGGTCTGTCAAGTTACACATTATGCAAATGCATTGTTTACTGTTCATGTGACAATATCAAGGCACGAAAGCCAGTGGGGACCAGGGGCTGTGGCAAGTTACCAAGAGAGATAGAGTTGAGAGAGAACAAACTCTGAAAGAACTGCCAAAGGAATGTGGCAAATGGCTCTCTTACTCTTATTTTTTTTTTCTATAATTCTGAGTTAACAGACAGCAGAGGAGTACGAAGGAATCAAAGCACATCATTCTGAGAAAGAGAAAATGTAACCATTCAATTTCCTTACCTCTGTGTGTGTTTGAGTGGGCGGATGATGAGCAAAACACAAGGTGAAACATGCCATCAATAAATGAATGCTGGATGTCAAACTGTATTATTTTGTCACCAGCACGTCGTCGTAACCTAAACAACAGTGCCAGTGACTTCAAAAACAACACTTATGCATGTTTGCAGATGTTCTGGTCTTCTGTCTCTGTTAACAGTTTTCAATCACGTGACGGCACAGAGCCCTGGAGGGCAAAAACACTGTTCCTACATTACAGTCAACACTGGACACTGAGCAGAGCCCTGTCAGTTTAACATCTGTTTCAAACCATAAATACTTAGATCACCTCTCAGAAGAATTATAACAAAGATATGTGATCTATATACAGCACTCACCGCAGTATTTCAATAAGTAAAAACATTGAAGTCCCTCCCAGAGCTCCACTTTATGGAGGTTAACACACAGTAGGTTATATCTGTGGAGAATCTCTCCACTACAACTGCTGCTAGGATCAAAGTGGACAGAATGCATCAACATCTGGATGGTTTACTGCTGCTGCTCCTGCTGTTTGGGAGGTAAATGACCAGAAATTCTTCATTGTTGATGGTCATTGGTGAGGCTGATTAGCTAACGTTAGCTCTTTAGCTACGATCTCTAGCTATATCTTATAATATAAATCAAATCTAAATATTTTTCCAATGTCAGGTCAACAGTTTCTACAGTTTAAATGAGTCTCCATTAACAACCTACTGTGGTGGACGAGGGACTGGTGGCATTTGTATTCACTTGTATGGCAGCATTAGGTTGAGGATAAATATATTTTCATGTGTCCAGGTTTTCTTTTTCAGATGGGATTCCGTGGAAACATAACCAAGGTTTGTCTCCTTGTCAGTTAGTGCATCGGACTGAAAACCAACCATGTGACATTTTGGCTAAATAACTGTCTACAGTGGAAGTCTGCCCTCCAGGCGGACACTCCTACAAAGATGTGACATCACGCGAAAACTATGAATAGGATGATGGATTAGCGCGCCTACAGGCAGCAGGAGAAATTGGTTAACTTGGCTGAGGTTAAGAACATGGTTATAGGACATATAGACAGTGGTTATCTTTGGTCTTCTGTATTCACAGGATTGTCAGTGACAATGTGATTATTTGGTATGTCACCACACAGCAAGACGTAACTATGGTCGTAATTAAGCAGGTCACTCAAATGACCTATCATATTTTTAACAGGAGGACATGCTCTTTGTCACATGAAAAGATAAAATTGGTTCATAATTCATAGTTCAAAATTGATCACCCAGACACATGCTTCACTCTGCTGTGATTGGCTGTTTAGCTACGTGGTTGTGATTGGTTCCTTAGATGCTACTATGTTAAAATATGTGCTAATACCGCTAGTATAGCGCACTAATGGTAATTAGCATCTCTCTTTAATACTCTACATGGTGATAGCAGTATAAAAATACTATAGACTATAAAGGTACAGAGAGAGTATAATTGTTGGCTAAATGTTCATATAATGTAAACATACAGGTCAATTGTGGACTAAGGTGCTAAGTTTTATCTGCTCTGCTTTGCTGAGACAGGTAGCCGAAATTAATTTCACAAAGCTCCGAATTGTTGTGGTTTTTCCAGCTCTGAGTGAAATCAGTAATAGCACCTCTGTACCACCTAAAAATAAATGATTTATACAGATTCAGAAAATAGTCTCAGAGCTCAAAGAGAAACCATCACAATTTACCCCAAACCTCTAAATGATGAAAATAAATGAAAGGAAAAGCAGCAATTTCACAAGCTAGAACCATGAAATGTGTGTATTTTACAAAAAATACTTAAACTATTATAAATAGTAGTTTCTAATTAGTTTTTGTAAGTGTTTCAGCTGCAGTTACAATTACTTTCATAACCTCTTCATACAATTTGTGTTATTAAAAAAAAAGAACCAGTAACTAAAGCTGTCAGATAAAAGTAGTGAAAGATTTTCCTTTGAAATGTAGTAGAAATTGTGTCGTGTTTGACATTTGAATTGCTTAGCTATTCAAATGTCAAACGTATTAAACACGTATTTGAGTGTTTAACTGAAATACGGCCAGTGTGGTACAAAAGACATCTTTCTCGAAGGAGCTAACCCATAGCCGTAGCATTAGCTGTTAGCCACAGTGACTAACAGCGTAACAACCGATCACAGCAGCCTGCCCTGCCGTGCTTTAACGTGTTTGAAAGTTTGTACTGCGTGTTGAAATGTTTCACAGGTACTACATTTAAAGTGGCATGTTAAGCTTTATTAAGACTTCATTAAACCACTGTCCTGGCTAATTAACCCTCAGCAGAGTTAAGTACAATGTTAAATCATCTTCAGCTTTATTTAAATATGAAGCACAACTTCAGCTGGAGGTACAATATGTGCACCTGCTTCCACTGTGTCTATATCAGATGATTACTAACAAATTTTAGTAACAAAGTGTTACTATATCATGGCATTTGTCTTTCAAATTCAAATCACTGAGTTTGTTGAAGTAATGACTTAGATCTAAAACAACTCAGAAAAAAAAAGAAAAGCTAAAATCTTCATTCATATGAGAAAAACAAGTTCTCAGTGCTGAGAGTGAAGTCAAGTAAATCTAAAAAATGCTAGGTTAACCTTTTTGCAACTAACAATCTTAAAATAGAAAAGACATTTTCTCTTAAAAAGCCGGAGTGAGTGTCATCAGTGCACAGGCCGAAAAGTGAACTTACCTATAAATTTTATATCTGGTCGTAAATCCTTGGCGGAATTTTTCCACAAAGGACAGATAACTCCGAGAGTGGTGGAAAGGTCCACGGTCAGAGATGAGCCAGTCATATTGCTTGGTGACATGTTGCTCAGTGGCCAACGGGTCCTGGCGGGAAGACTGAACTGTTATATGGTCCCATATAAACAGGAAGCAGATGACCTCAATAAACCTCCAGTTCATGCTTTTTTTTAAGCCGCTCTCTGTTCATTCTCGCTCCATTATGTGGAGACCTGACGGGAAAGAGAGAGACAGAGAGAAGAATAGGGAAGAGGTGGGAGGGAGGAACACAAAAAGAGAGCTGTTACATGACAAAGTCTATTTTAGAAGCACGAGAGGATGTCATAGAGCTAGGTTAATTGTGTTGTACTGAGCAAATAAGATAGTGCCCTTGTCACTGTCATTTTACTGTGACATGATGTGTATTTATTCTCTGCTCCTTCTCAGAGTGTTCACCCTTCATGCCTCCCTGGAGTTTTTTAAAAAGCTACACAGATTGGGCCTCCCCATTTGAGAACTGTTACCCCTTTTTTTTGCAGATGAGCATGAAGTACATCCTCTGTTTTCAAGCTGTCTTTTTTTTTTTTTTCTTTTTTTTTGTCTAATTGGTGTCATGATAAGTTCTGACAAGGTTAGACGGCTGCTTTTTATGATATGTTATGACACCCTGCCACTAATGTGGGAGTACATTTCCCTTTACCCAGCGGTGTCAATTACTGCTGAGAGAGAACTTTCAACTAGTGACTTTGTGAAATGTTAAAAAAAAGAAAAAGAAAATGTGGTACAAAATGTTGCCTTTTTGACGAAACAAATACAAAGAGCTGATAGAGACGGGTAATCAATTTGATCATCACTGATGAATATGCCATAATTCTGAATGTGATTATTTGTTCTATATTGCAAAATGTGGACACAGATCAATGAAGTAGCAGTCGGTAAGAACAGGTCAGCTAAACATTAAAGTAAAATTCAGACAAGCAATTTGTATGTATGGTAGGGGAGACTGGGTATGATTGTAACATAGGAGGAGTTGTAACCAATCTGGGATAAGATAGCAGTCAAATGATCTTTTGAGTCTTTAACCTCTTCCTCCCTGATCCCACATGGTGAATATGAAGACTGTAAACAGAGATATGCAGATTCTAGGGAGACAAAAACTAATTTTGAGGTAACACTGATGAACTGTAGGGCTGACCAATTAATAGAAATATATTTTTGAAATTGCAATATGGGCGTGTTTTAGTAATGGGGATATGTTGGGACGCACAAACACCATGTATTTCATATGAACTTGTAAAGTCTGTGATATTGTTAGAAAAATTAACAGTAATGCAACTTGTCATAGACAAATGTGGTTAGTTTGTCCAAAAGTTTGAAAAACTTGGTCTAAAGTCTAGTGACTTACAAGTGCTGACTACACATTGTCACTGTCAACTTGTCACATACTGACATTTTTCAACATGTAGTTAGTCTGAAAGACATCTAGATGATGCCGTGGTTAGGGTTTGGTAATGATTAAGCAGCTTGGTTAGGTTTAGTAAAAGGGCTAGGGTTAGGGAAAAAGAATCACAGGGAGGGCTAACATAAGAAAAACAAAATGAGAATACGCACAAATAAACACAGCATGAAACCGGACACAAACCCTGGTCTCCTGTGTGTAAGTCCATAAACTTTGGTCTTCCACTTGCCCATATCGTCATTTTTTTCTGATGTCTGAGGTCTCACACTGACTTCCATCTGGCACCCTACACATTGAAAATCGAAGCTGTAGACATACCCCAGGCTGAGGGCTAATGACTATGCCATAGGATGTGATGACTTGGGGAGTGAGAACAGGTTTGTGCTGAAGCAAACGTGTTATTCCCGGTCTCCCCTACTTCTTTATTTAAAATAATTGTAATTTTTACCATTAAGTAATTACTTAAAATAACCCTAAAGGCAGCACAAAGCCACCTAATAGTTCATCGCATATAAGAAAGACTCTATTTACCATTTTGTAGTCCATATATTAAATATATGGATTAACAATAACATAAATATCTTGATCAAGTTAACATTAGCGTTTCAAAAGGACATTAAGATGATACATTCCCTGACTGTGCAATGACTGTGAACATTATATCCACTTGGCAGTGAAATAATGTCTCTTAGTTACTGATAAGGAAACGATTTCCATCAGTAATTGCATTAAAGAACTTTGGCCCCTGGCCGTGGAGCAACCAACAGTGTGCTATCAAGTGCTATAGTGTGCAAAAAAAAAAAAATCTTCCCCGTTTTCACGGTTTATTAGACAATAACACATCATAAAAGAGCAGGGAGAATTTAATAGGCCTAATCTTTCTTGTTAAATAGATGATGAATTGCTTGATTGCAAAAGTTAAAGTAATCACAGTGGAACATTTGTTTTTTGGTTACATCATGGTTAAAATTAGTGTCAGTGTCCTAGATTGCCTTGAATTCGTTCTGTTTTTTTTGTTTTTTTTAATTATTAAATAACATTCCTTCTTCACCTACTTCCCAAATGACACAATCAGACACAATGGGATAATTTGAATATCTCTACTCAGAGAACTAATTATATTTACACTGCCATATTTGAAGTATAATCTTTTTTTTTAACTGATTTTACTGAATCAACAATTGCATATTACTGAATTTCAGCTGTAATTGCTCATTTGACAGAAGGAAAACAACCCCCTCCCCGATCAAGATGAGACACTGGCAATGACAAAATATGACAGTGTACTTAACATGCCAGTTTTAGACTAATTACATTAGACTAATTTGAGTTGAGCTGCCAAAATGAAACAATACATATCTGATAGAGACGGGTGACGCTGAGCAGGGGGTGGGTTGATAATGATATGCATCTGTGCAAAGACGGAGGGTGACATTTTTTTTTTTTGTTTCTTGTCTGCAAACTCAATTTTCATATAAAACACAGATATAGGCAAATGTGTCAGTGTCAGTTACCATAAATATCTTGAGAATGATAATTATAATGTTACATTTACATACTTAACTCTGTCTTTTTCTTTCTTAGCTGTGGTGAGAAGGATTCAAGCACATATTCACAAAATGTGAATATGAATGAAGCTAATAAAATAAAATAAATGATGGATAATGAAACTCATCCATCATTTACAAACCAGTGTTAAAAGCAATACTTGCATGCACAAATGTGAATGTGGCTGCCTGACTGACCAACTGTACATATCCACGACTGAGAATCAGATAAGTGATATTTTGGGTGAAACGGAAATATAAATATTTATATATATAAATTCAGCACTCTCGATGAGCTCTTTGTTGCTGCCATAAGGACACAAGTGAGTTATTCATCAATTTAGAGTTAATCAAAAACCATACCAAATACACATTTTTAACTTATTACTTATTGAATGACAGTAATCATTCAGTTAATGCTGTTTGCTATCTATATCTGCTATATTTGCTATATATTTTTATTATTACAAAGACATCAAGTAGGTCTTTTTACTCACCCAGATGGTAAAGTGGGAGTTGGTGTTTTAGCCAAATGAATAACATTCAATCAACGATGATGTAAGAGTTATTTTTATGTGATATTTTTGTTTCTCATAATGAATGGTCACTTCTTTTAAATGTAATGCTTTGTACATCCTATCACCAGATGCCTGTGTTTTATATTCAAAATGCAGTGAAACATGGTGCTAAAACAATGCATGTGCCATTTTTTTCTTTCCAATTACAAATGTAGAAAAATACATTTAGAATCAATGAAAATATTATTTGAAGTAATACAAGTCCATACATGTATGAAATTGTATTATTTGTACCCAGGTGTCCGTACGGAGCACTGCTACCCAGGGTGTAAATAGCCCATGTGTGTTTACACCTAACTGGGTGTAGATAATGGCAGATGCTATTAGCGCCCATGTTTCCATCACCAACTGTGCTATTTACACCTAAATGTTGTATAGGGCTATTGTTGTATGATATTTGCTTCCGAGTGCAAGGCCTTTAAGTGGAAAGGCTGTCATGCAGCTAGCATTGTAAAAGGTTGTATTTTATCCCAAACCATGATCTTTTAACCCTAATCTTAAAATTAAGCAAGCAGAAAACAAATGAAAACTGGAAAAAAACAAAACAAAAGCATCTATACTTTGTGCAGGACTTGAAGTGTGTACGTGTACCACGTGTAACAGATCTATTCAATCATAGCACTGCTGAACCAGCAGAGGATTACATTGTTTATAACACTGAACATGATTTTGTGAGAATGCTCGTGTGTCAATAGCAGAATGGTACCCAGGTGCAAATAGACACTCTGCTTATTTTATCACAAAGGATTGTTGTTTGTTTTAAACTCATTAGTGTAATGATTTGTTCATACTATCATCAGATGCCCCTGTTGTTTTATATTCAAAATGGAGTGAAACATTGGGGCTAAAAATGTGCATGTGCTTTTTTTTCCAATTTAAAAATGTTGTAAATCTATTCATTAAGTAGTCATCTACGCATGTATGAAATTCAAAAGTCGCATCAAAATACGGTCATTTTTTTTGTTTTGCTCCTCTTGTAAATTTGGTGAAATGTCAAAAAAAAAAGCCCTCGATATGTTGTATGTTGTATGTGCCATCCATTCACTACAAATTCCTCACACTGACTCTCGCTTTTAACAAAGTGAAACATAATTTTAAATGAACGTGTGCTCTTTATTTCCCCGCTACAGTGGAAATCAGTTGCACCATCATCCAAGAGGCTCAGTTCTTCTCAGTACCTGACGTATTATTGCTGTCTGAGTCCCTGAAACCTGCAATGTGTACATTTACATTCATATGGCCACATGATGGGAGTAAATCCGCAGTGCTTTGTTTTTATAAGCCAGGTTCTTATTCAAATATTATGATCTGTATTATCCTGTTCTCCTAAAAAAATGTTATTCGTCCAGTGTTTTTCATGTTTTTACCACTTGTTTGCTTTGTAGACTTCTGCATCTAAACTCCATGGGTAGATAAAAGGGATTCACAGCACAAGTAAGACAAACAAGACAAATATGAGTCATCTTGGCCGCTTAGCTCTCATTATAACATTCTGTATGGCAAGACCCTAATTATGATATTTACAGAGGGAAAAGAATAAAATAATAATAAAATAATCAGAAATAATCTTTAGCAAATGTAATGAAACATAATAATATTATTACTACTGGTTCCAGTATTATGTGGTTTATGAATTCAGAGACATTTATTTTAAAAATTGTGGGTTTCTGTTCCACTTTTCTGCTCCTCCTCTGTTTGTTTTTGCTTGGTCAGGTTACCGGTGAAGAAGTCATTGAATATGACTGCTATTACCGTCATTTATGTAAATGTATTGTACTGCCGTAATGTCAGTGAAGACTTGTTTCAGCAATTAACATTGCCTGTTTGGAACCTGCATTTCTGTATGAACACATAATTAACCCTCAGGACACCCTTTAAAAAAAATCACACTTTTCCTCTTAAGGCCCTTTTAGGTCACTGGATCATATTAAACATTAAGACATTTTTCTTTTGGTCATTAACTCCAGTCCTCATCATGTATAGCAAATGTGAATTAACTTTCATAATTTTAACCCTTTAAATGCCAGTTTATTTACATAATGCCACTTCTTTACACAAAAAATGAATTATTTTCGTTTTGAATGCAAAGTGGGTTTTTTTGTGCAGGGATTATCAATCTGAGATATGTTAATGATTAGCAAAAATGCTGATCTTGATAGATTATTACTTTTTGTGCTATTACAAAAAATACAAACAAATCACACTCCCCTTAAGACCCTTTTAGGTCACTGATCATATCAAATATCACTGATAGTCAATGGGGCCAAAAAGGGATCCAGGAGGAAGAATGCAAGGCTTTGGTCTAGACAGTGGAAATGTATTTTTTTCAGTGTTGATGCTGAAATTCCAAAATTCCTTAAAAAATGAACATATTTGCCAGATATCATCATCTCAACATAAAAACTGCCAAAATGAGAACAAAAATACAATTGAGAATCCCTCGCAAGAGTACCTGAGGGTTAAAATGACAGTATAAATAAGAAAAAAAAAACATTGCTGACATTATCTAATGTCGGCATTGCAATCTAGTTTATTAAATCAACACAGACTGGTACAGAAAACTGTCCACATGGCTTATGGAGATTGACTTTTGGTATTTGAGTGGCTGGAACCGTGTGGCGCAGTGCACCAGCAGCACAGCTGGAAATGAGGCAGAATTAGGAATCAGATAAACTCATATTCTTCCCTTCAAAGGATGAAGACTGTACAGCGTGGCGCTCTCTCGGTTTAAATATGGAAACTGCAGTGGGCAGGCACCAGACAAAAAAAAAATTCTCCCAAGAATAAACCCATGTTCACGTGTGAGAATTGCTGACTCATCAAGAGCAAATATGCAGCGCTGTAAATAAGCCACTGAGGCCGGATGAAGTGAAATTAGCTTAGGAGGAGATAACACGTTTGGTTAATAATTGTTGCTAAGGTCCTAGGAGAATTGTTGCCCAGTGAAAAAAAAAGAGTTCATTGCCATCACAAGGAGAGCCAAATAATTTGGCAGAGAACCACAGGGACAGTTTAACAACTGGATGGGGGCCATGCACCCCAGCCTGTCCCTCACTGGTATTGAGGATGATTGTGGATCTGCAGACCTAGCGTAAAAAAAGGTTTAAAGGGCAAGAGGTTGGCATTTAAAAATACACTTATAGACCATATTCACATGGCAGCCATTTTCCTCTGACATCACGCTCAGGGCGGGAAGCTCTGCTAGCAAAAAGATAATGTCATACTGCTGTTTTAAGGTCATATAAATGCAGTGAATCGACAAATTGCTATCGTTTCACTACTTCCCTATTGCTCAACAACTGAAAAAGACAAAGGAGAGTGACAATCTGGATGATATTGAATCATATTTCAATGTAAAACAACATATTTTAAACTGTTAGCTAAATTTAGCATTCAGCTACTTCCTAGCTAACATTAGTGTTGGATAATGTTACATGATTCGGTAGGAAAAGTGTAATTCTGAAAAGTGTGTTTCAAGTTCTTGGTCAGTTGAAAAGACAGCAGGATAGTTAGATAGTTCAGAAATAATTACACTTTTCATATTGTATAATTGAACAGTATCAGAAATGTTAACTAAGGTGAGGTTGGATGCTAATGTTGTCTAATGTAGATAATGAACTATAAAATATAATGCTATGACTTGAAATATGGTCCAATATCCCTCCAGATTTTCTGTATCCAGTAGTAATTTGTTAGAATTTCTACATTTATACAATTTAAACACAGAAACGTGACATTATCTTTTTGATAACAGCATTTGAGCTTCACACCCTGAACATGATATCAAAAGAAAATGGGCACTATATATAGCATATAGCGCCCCCAGTCTTCCTGAATTTTAATCAGCATTGCTTCTTTGCTTTTGGTCAAAAGGTGAAATTACAGGAAAACAAACAAACAAAACATCCACGTTCAAGTGAGCCTACATGCGGAAAAAAATACATCTCATTCTAATTGTTGTTAAATAATAAATAAGTCAGATCTATCCATTCCTGCCTGTTTTGACCATGACGATGGGATGAATGAGGCCGCCCTCTACCACACACTACAGAAAGACAGAATCAGTCCTAAATCAAGGTTAGATGGAGTTTGGAAAAAAATGTGGAGTGCAATACTGTCTGGATGATGGTGCTCTGCTCTTCCCTGATCTCCACCGAAGTGGATTTGATTTGTTCAAAAAGGAAATGGCTTCCTTGAGAGCGACGCTTAAGGCCGGGCTCACTATGACGGAGAGACTGAAATACAAACAGAGAGTCTGCTGTTGGCAGAAGAGAAAACTTAGGCTGAAGAATAAGCTGCAGAAAAAACATGGGTTGCACTTTACATTACGGCTCGTTATCTAAGATTACAATTATGTTATAGTACCATTTACTTACTGAAGTAACAACCAGGTAATTGCTTGGTAATTGTATGTTTGGGTAATTCATAGTTATTACACATGCCATTTCTAAAATTAACAGCATTGGTAATCACCAAAATCATTTTTATGTTTCTGTAATGGTTACTACATCAGTATGTAGAAGCTCTTTCACCAAAGTGATATTTTTAATGCTAAAATATCATTATTATTGTTATCCATGAATTTTAAACTTTACTGTTTTATAAAAAAATTCTTGATTTAGATGTCAAATTATAGTTATTTACTTGCATTCCTGAACAGAAAAAAAAAATTTAATGGTTGAATGTTATGCTGGACCAAACCCTAACCCTAACCCTAACCCTCTTCTCAGAGAAGTCCAAATTTGGGTATAAAAAGGTGAATTCAGTCTGAAATTCCTCATTCATGTTCACAATGGTAACACACAGAAAGCTCACAATCCACATTAAAGCACTTCAGGATGCTGAAATGTTTTCTTGTTTTTATGACAGGTGTTGTAATACATGTGTTAAGCACTGTACATAATATGGATAACATACTATACCCTTTCTTGAAACCAACCTGGTTATTACTTTGGTGATTATATAGTACTTCTTATTGCTTCTTTGCTGCCACTATAACTGTTTCAAGCAATTACTTAGCTGCAAGTGCCACCATGTACGTTTATAAAAAAAAATACAAAAAATAAAAACAACTACTATGCTAAACACATTTTTTTTTTATGGTCACAATATTTTGAAACACATGCATTCCAATTATAGTGATACATTTTTTTGTTTTCAGCACCAAAACATGCAGTAGTAACATTAAGTAAAGCAACAAAACACTGAAGTGTTTTGGGTTTTATTTGACAATGTAAACAAAATAAACACAAAACAAGTCTGATAATAATCGCAATGTAAAATCATACTGTGATAATCATAGCTGCTAATTACACGATCACGACATAATATAAAAATGATATCATGTTATGATAGAAAATTATGTCACAATTAAATATTATTATCGCTTTATCTACAGCCCTGCTACGAACAATAGTAAAACCATTACATAGAAGAAAGATATCAACCTGATGGTATAAGATATGAGGTTCACAGGGCTGGTACATTTCATCACTTCAATAGGTTGGTGGTAATAAAAGATACTCATTCACATCTTGAGAGTGCTTTCTTTGATTACTTTAAAAGAACTCTGCACCGAATGTGACAGAATCCAAGTAAAAATTGTGTAAACATATCATCTCCCCCAAGTCTCTTTTTATTAAAAGTATTTGTGTCTTGTTGCATCCAGAGATCATAACTCACATGATGCAATGAATTATTTGCATTTCATAAATTTGCCTCGTGGTTTATGAAATAACAACAAAGAAAAAAAAGACCCTCTTATTTTCTGTTATTTGCATATTACTGTTATTTGTGGAGTGGATTAGTAAAACAGAGAGAGATGGAGGGGAAGAGACAGAGAGTGGATCACATTTACCCTTGAATAAGCAGGGTAAAAAAAAAAGAGGAGGATGTCTGCTTCAGGAAATCACAAGGCAGGACAAGGGAGGCTTGTTTCCTGCGGCCTCTTTTTAAACAGCCTTATTCATGCCGCAACTCCTCCTCCATTCTGGTTCATTCAAGGGAATTCAATCTCCATTCTGGTCCCGTCACTAGCTTTGCCAATCAATCCCTTTCTCCCCTGTGTGGGGTCCTAAGTGTCCCTCTTTATTCTATAAAGTTCATAAGAATGGGGAGGCTTGTTCTGCTTATTTGTATTCTAAAACCCAGGGAGGTAAGAGATCAGGGCAGAATGAAGCCTTTTGCAAGGAGACAGGTACGCCCGAGGGACTCCGAGCAGATATATTGCATTTCCATACCATCCGTCTACTGTATGTATTGCTCTGTGTGTGACACCCGGTCACCGGTATGTCTTTATTTCCTACATTATTTATGATTGGAACTATGTAGAACATATATGGATGGAATGTTCTCTGAACTGTTTTCAACATGACTGCCTCAGGGTCTATTAATTCCTGTGATAAAGTTTTGAAATCTTTGATTTAAAACTGATCTCCTGTAGATTTCAGGAGGGGGTTGGGGGGTGGGGGTTCAAAGGATTTGTCCTCCCCCTCAATATATAGAACATGTGCAATTGAGGACACACACAGTTATTCAACGATACACCAACTTTTAGACGCGATACACCTCTCCCAAGCATAAAAAAAAGTTTTTGCATCATTTCTAGTGTTTTTTCAAATTTGTTGATGTTTCCTCTCTCCACTTTTACATGCACATTGGAAAGGTGAATAAACACAGCTGAATTGAAATGCAGTGATTCTCTACTTGGACAGATTTAATCAATATTTGAATCAGTTGTGTGAACAAATACTTGAAAACAATACATAACGCCTGAAAGCCTGTTAGATACATAAACACAATCCCACCATAAACTGATCATTTTCAACTGAAATCTCCACCCATGCTTTGATGTATATGGTTATGGATGACTGGCAGGCTAAAAATTAGATTTTTTTGTCTTCTGGGTGATTTTAACGTAGTCCATATTAATACGACCTCAATGGGAAAGGAATGACAAATTGAAGAAAGACAGAGAAGAGGGAGGGAGTTGCATCATCTGAATTCTGAGAATTATTATTGCCGGGCTCTCAACCCTGTCTGGAAAGGCGTGGTAATGGTCTGCCACTTGCAATTGCTTAGAAGCAACAGAGGAATGGGAGGGCTAGCCGTGGCTAACTTCATTTGTACTGGATTCTCTTCTCCCACCGGTCTCTCGCCTCGCCTCGCCTCAGTCCTGTCTTTTTCTTTTTAAAAAGGACTGCAGTGGCACCCTGACCTTCAGAAAACACGGCTGAGCAAGCAACACTCTGTTTGATAATTAAATTCTCTGGTTGGTCAGCAACCAATCAGCTCGGCTCGAGGATCAATGGCTTATTTTAAAGAGCAAACTAATTCACTAATGGTCAGAGTTATTCCAATTTACCTGGCTGCTGAATTATTGTGTCCAAATCTATTCTGAGAGGGAGGGGATCGATGCAAACCGGGGGGGGAAAGGAGCGAGTGGCAATGGAGAGGGGAGTCGGTCACATCTGTCATGTGAGGCGGCACAAGGAGGGGTGTGCTGTGAGGTTTATTTGATAGGTGCCCATTTGAAGAGCAGCAGTGTGGGGGGGTGTTTTATGAGAGGCTTCTTAACAGGGACAGAGTCTGTCATAAAGCAAACTAATTAATAAGGTTCCAAAGGAGATACAACAGCAACCGATGAGCAGAGGTGGGAAGCAACAAAGTGCAAGTACTTACTGTACCTCAGTTTTCAGGTATCTTTTCTTGGGTATAATTTTTTCTGACAACTTTTACCTTTTACTTCCCACATTTTAAGACAAACATCTATACTTTCTACTCCTTACATTTTCAAAACAGACTTTTGTTTAATGGATTTGAGGGGAATTATCAATTATGTTTTATTATCAAACTATTGCGCATCTTCTGAACATCAACACAGATTTCAACCTAAATGGATGGATCGTGGGTTCATATCACACACGAAAATGACGTAACAGACAAAACAAGACAAAAACAGCAAAAGAGATGAAAAAGATGTGAAGGATGCAATGAAGAAAATGCTGTAAAAGATTAAGTAAATGGCATAAAAGATGCAAGAAGACATAATAAGATGTAAAAAAAATGTAACAAGTCTTGAAAATGATGATGTAAAAGAAGAAACAAGACAAAAACATCAACGACAGACTTAGTGCCTATTTTATTTGTTTCCTCAAAGCTTTTTTTGTTCATATACTGCTTTATTTCAAAAGTGACGTAACATACGTAACAAGATGAAAATTACATAAAAGACATAAAAAACGTAAAAAGACGTCACTTCAGTAAAGAAGTTGAATCAATGTTCAATGTTCAATCAATGTTTTTTTTTTACACAAGTATCTATATTTCTACTGGAGTAAAAGTGTACTTTTACCACTTCTGCCTGTGAATGTTAAAAGTATTTAGTATTTAGGCATGTGGTTCATTTAAATGAAGCTAACCACAGTAGGAGTAATTAAATTTAGTGTGAAATTTAGCATTTGCCATCATCATGAAGGATTCAGCATCAAGGGAAATTAAAAAAACATTTTCAACTAAATTATCTTTTTTCATACCGATTTTCCCTTCGAGGAGTTATTTTAACACACAAAGCCTGAGCACCTTTTATTATTGTTTTAAATAGTCACGCTAAACTGATCATCAGTAGCCATGTGTCTGCTCAATGATTTACTCCTGTACTGTATATTCGTCTCATCCCGGGACAAGGTGGTTGGAGCTGATAGGAAGAACAGAAGGCTTTACCTCCTCAGCCAACATCTGACTCTTTCACTAAAGAGACGAGGCTAGCTAGCAAAGGAAAGCCATTTGTCACCACATCCACCAACTGCTGCTGTATGCTACTGTGGGCGCGTTACAGATGAAGATTGATCATTTGTCAACTTGCAAATTGGCTTTCAAGTGCTTTCTCTAATTACTCTGTGGTTTTATTGATGAGAAACCACTGACTGCTTTCCTTTCGATTTACCTCGCCGGGCACGCTCTTTGTTTTGAATATGTTGTCTCTCACCTTTCCTTTCCCGAAGGCACTAGAGGGGCAAATAAAATCGGACGAAAAAGGCTTCATCCATAACAGATTTTGCACGCTACTTCTTGTTCTGACATTCCGCTCAAACAATTGTAAGATTAGAGGCAAAAATGCCAGGGCGAATTTCATTCCCTGAGCTGGTCACACTTCAAAATGCACCCAGAGGAGGCCCCCACCCCTCCCTGCCTCAACCCCCCTTGACATGAATCAGACCCTGAGCAGGAGTTGCTGGGAGGATGTAAATGACACTGTTCACACCACAGTTCTTCCTTGCTCATGCATGTAAATGTCAAGCGATGTTATCCACTGTATGGTTTACACCGACTAGACCTAAAAAGTCTACAGCAAAGGAAGGTACGAGTGGGAAGGAAAAGAATGTCTCAAAGGGAGGATAAATGCCTTTATCTCTTTAGAGTTTATATAATATAAACGTCTGCAAGGTAATACAAATACACCCACCCTATTCTTTTAAAGGAATACATGCATATACGTTCATTATTCTTTGTAACATTTGCAATCTTTGCATTAAATCAGTTAAAATATAACATCAGCACCATAACGGGCGTTTAATGAACCCGCAGTAAAGCTCACCTCAGGCCCTGTTCATTTTTTTTTTCTTTGCTGTAATTACCAGCAGAATTAAACAACACATCCTCCTTCATCTATTTTTTTTTTCACCCTTCTGTGACTGATCTGTCATAATTGCATGTGTCTGCGCTACAGGGTACGGGGGGTCGGGGTGTGCTGGCATTGGATTGCAGAGCTGCATTTTGATTTTAGACACATGTCTGAGGAAAGTATCACCTTATCGAGGCAGGGAGGGCATGATTTGCTCATCCTATTTCAGTATCTGAGGTACAGGACTCTGGGAATGGGAGGGAGGTGGGGGGAAGAAATGTTACTCGTTTTCTCAGCCTGGATTTTATCAGCTCCCATGCAAGCTGAAGCTGGAAAAGAACAGTGTGTCTTCACCCAAGGTCCCTCCCCAATTACACTCCTAACGGCCGTGACACTTTCAACAACAAATTCCACAGGCATATATTTTGCATTATAGAATAAACCAGAAAACGAAGGGAAGATGAAGGAAAATATTTTGCCAGCAGACTTGTGTGTGTTCATGCTGCTTCACCTCTTCATGAAACCATCCACTTTCTCACTTTCCTTTTTTTCTTTTTTTAGGGAGCAGTCCTCTTGACGGAAATACATAACAGCTGCTGTCCTCTCAAGGGACCGGACCACTGGCATTATGTGGAGAGAGGTTTTGTCCAGCTGCAGTGGGTTATTTTTGTTCGTCTTTGCTTACCCCCATTTGCTCCATGTGCTCTGATGCAATGCCATCCCCTGAATTTACTGACCTCATTTTCTTCTGAATTTGATGTTTACTTTCCCAAATTCACCACCTTTTGTTTGACTTTTGGGCAAGAGCCCCCCCCCCACATATATTTGACCAACCGCCTTGCTCAAACGCCACAGAAGGAACGGGGCGTTAAGGCGATGGTCAGCGCTCCCATTGTTTCTAATTCAATGCCATAAATTTGTGGGATGAAAGGAAAGCAGAAGAGCAAGCACAGACTCAGTGGGTTTCATAAATCAGCAAAAATCTGCAGAGACACAGAGCAGATGGTGAAATTTAGAAAAAAAAAGCTCCCAACTCAATTCCTTGCAGATTAAGCAAAAGCAAAGCTAAACTGCTCTGCATTACGTATGCCCTGTGTGAGTACTGTGCATGAATATCAATATTATGAGGGTGTGTTTTTTGTTTTTTTTTGTTCTGCATCAGATTTAGACACTCTGCCAGCTAGAATGAACTATGTCAACTGTAATTTAGTGCTGGCTATGAACCTCGAATATGTCATTTGTGATTCAGTGCTGAACATTACAGCTTCTGTTGCATGAAGACATTTACAGGATACCTCCGTAATATCTGTAATGTTAGGACATTCAAAACCAGAGGTAGCACAAGTATATGCATTCTTTACTCAAGGAGAAGTACACTACTTGTGTAAGATGTACTGATTCAACATCTTTACTCAAGTCAAAAAATACAAGATCTGAAATGTACTAAAACACTAAAAGTAACAAGTATTTGTGCATTTCTACTGGTTGTTTCTGTACAAAACTGACTGTGAGTCTCACTCTAACTAAATAGACAACATCACTTCAACATCAAGTCTTACTCTCAGTCTTATCTTGTTACATCTTTTATGTCTGTCATGCATGATATGCACTAATGGATGCACCAAGGGGTCGTGTTTTTGTCCCATCAATGCTGTTTGAAATCAATCTTGATGTTGGGAAGACGCAAAATAAAAAAAATAATCAATAATCCACCTCCCCCTGAATGCATTAAAACTCAAGTTACAATGTAAGGAGTAGAAAGTGCAGATATTTGTGTTAAAATGTAGGGAGTAAAAGGAAAGAGTTGTCAGAAAAATAAATACTCAAGTAAAGTACATTCAGTAAATTCACAAAACAAATATAAAATTGGTACTTTAAATGACCCAGACTGAAACCTAAGCTTCTCCCGAATCAAAAAATGATGTGTGACACTTGCTGCTGACTGATACAGTAGGTTAGAAATACAGAATAAATAATGAGAGGCATTAGCTTGTCGTCTCCAAAAGACACAGACTTTTAGTGATTCTGCCATAGTTTCAAAGACAAACAGCTCTGCCTTTATAGTTAATCTGGATATGACTTATTCAGAGAGTTTGTCACCCAGCGGATGCAGAAAAAAATATATATATTAGCCAATGAAAAGGAAAGATACATAATTGTACAAATATGATTTTCAATAAAAAGGCAGAGGTCACAGTTTTCCATGAGGGAATGATATCATATCATGACTTTCTGACTGTTTCAAATAAGGACTGCTTCATTGGGAGGCATAGTGAAAAGGGTACTGCTTTAGGGAGGTGCTCTATCATACACAAGTGCACTCACACACGTGCAAAGGCATCCTGAGCAGACATTTTCAGGCCTGATATGACTAAAAGGATTGTGAATTTTTGCTGAGAAAAGCTCTTTCTTATTGGGGACCATATTTCGTCTCCTCTTCCTGGGAGGTTATCGTTTGCAAAAACGTGCCCTTGATATGGGTTATACCAGCCAACTTGTACCCATTCCCCATGTTAGGATTGAAAATAGAGTGCTCTTGACCTCTTGCCTTTGAAATTCTTCCACTGTCGCTGTATTCCTCCCCTAAGCTGTCCTCTTTGTATGCTGTAGCTCAGGGGCTTTTGCCACAAGGCTAGCACTTTCATTTCCCATGCTGCAGCGGTTCCTTTGGACACCTTCCTCTCTAGCGCAAAAGTAAACTAAGTAAAAGAAGGCATGTAAAATTCATAATCTTTACAAACTGCAGTTATCCTTTTCTATAAGCACCAAGTTAAACCTATTGGTATGTTATATAATATGCTAGCAGAAAGCAAGATGCTTTTATTTTACAGTGACTCAAAGACCATTTTTCTCAATCTGTGAGAAGAAAAGGAGAAAAAGGAGCAAAGTATATACTGTATGTCTATATATTATGACTGAATAGGGGCCCACATTATGAATATCTTTGCTGGGTTTGGAATAACTTTCTTTTGCAAAGAGGAACAATGGAATCATTTTAGATGTGTGTGGCACAGTTTTAAATAGACTTGTCATTTTTTGCTTTTTTTGTTCAAATAGAAAAAAATACCATTATCAGCACTGGGAGGCAGTACTGAAAGCCACAGAAGCAGCTGAAAGGTTTAAAAACACTGATTAGTGAACAACTCCCACTAAGACAAAAGAAGTAAATTTAAGTTGTACTTGATTGGGCGATGAATTCAGAAGCTGTTGTCTCTTGAATTTTATTCTGATGAGATAAAGGAGGAGGGTGGCAATAAAAGGATAGCAGCCAGCCAAGAGGCGTGGCTTAGAACAAGAGTAATGAATTAAAGAGTAGCCTAAAGGTGAAGGAATTACAGATGATGTAGTCTGCCTTATTAAAGTTTCTGTAAGCTTAATTACACTGATAAAAGACTTGTCTGAAGAAGCATTTGAGCAAAAGAACATTAAAAGAGAGCATCAAGTGCAAGCACATCTTTGTGGAATCTTTTCTGAGCTCAGTAAAAAAAAAAACTACTTCAATTCTCCTTTGAATGTGATGTGTTTTTATAGCTTTTGCACTGTGTATGTAGACAGACTGTTATGTAGCCAAATGCCTCTACCGTTGCACTTTTTCTTTTTTTTGCTCACTGGTTTGACTTGAATGTGCCGCGTTGCCTCTTCTCTGCCCTACATAGGTGTCATGTTGGTGTGCTGAGTGTGCACAAACACTACAGAGGATACTGCTCAGGCAAGCTTCACCTGGACTGGCCCCTCCATCATTAAAACTAACGCCACCAGCTCCATCAGCAAGAGGCCACAAAGGGCTTTGGGGATTGTATATGCATGCTTGCGTGTGTGTAGATTATGAACATATGCGTGCATGCTTTAGATGAGCTCTCGTCCCCTGAGAGGGAATCAGTTCTTGTCAATATGATGCTGTATATGTATTTGTATTGTTGAGTGAGCAGCCGTATAGGATCGATGAACAATGGATGGGGTCAATGAAAACACACATTGGTAATGGCCCATATTTTACAGTAGAATAAGCATATGTTTTACACAGCTCC